>BQNB010001079.1:79145-147550 GCA_026074375.1 Tanacetum coccineum
TTATTCTACAACTTTGGTCTTTTGAGTTTTGAATTTTAAGCTGTTTTTAACTTCACCTTATTTTTGGGCTTATTAGGCCTAGGGGTGAAAAACGGGGTAGCCTTCAGGGTCTGGATTCGTTTCTTTATAATTTTATTTGTGTCATAGTTTTAAAGTAGTTTAAATTTTAGAAAATTCATATAAAATAATCTAAAAAAAATGTTTTTCTTTTTCCTAAAATTTTCTTTTGTCCTATCTTAGGTTTAGAATTTTAGTTTACATTTTTAGGGGTTAAAATTAGTTCTTTGCTTATTTGTCGCGTTAAATTTGTTCCCCGTTAATCGTTTTAAATGTTTAATTGCCTTTAATTGATTTTTTTTATTATTGCTTTTTATTTAGTAATCTTAGCTTATCAAATCATCTATTTTCTTATTCAAATCATAATCCGAACTTAAACGTGGTTTCAATTTCACTAGTCGTTGGGGGAAACGACCCGGGTGATCATACTTATCCGGTAATATACGTATTATATATTATATTATATATATTTTTGAGAGTGAATTTTATCAAAGGTGACTTGGTAATTTTCTTAATTACTCTTTTAAAGTATTATATTTTATAAATATTTTACGTGTGTTAAAACTGCTATCAAATATCAATTAAAAATTTTTTGGCAGGGCAAACACGGAGGGATATGATTAATTTTTCCTATTTGGCTTCCCTCCACACTTAAGTTGAACATTGTTGTCAATGTGATATTGGTAACTAGAGAATAGGGAAAATTAACGGAAAACGATACTTCCCGGAGCATAGATATATATAGCTGCGACAGAGCTATTCTTGAGCATACTTCATAGTTTTTCAATCTTTAAGCTATATTACATGCATAAAATAAAACACCCAAAAGCACACAAAAAGAAAATATTTTTGTTGTTTTTGTTTTTTGTTTTTTTTAGAAAGTAACTAAATAAAGGATATGAGTGGAAGAATGGAGGAGGGACTCCTCCACACTTAAGTAAAACACGGGTTGCCTCCCGAGAATCGCTTAATTTTAAAGAGAGTTGTTATTTAGACTCCTGCTTCTGGAGTTCATTCTTTGGGAAAGAAGGGAGTGACTGCTTCCTTTTGGTCATTATAATCTTCTTCTTCATGATATAGTTTGAGTCGATGGCCATTAACAATAAATGTTTTTCCATCTTTTCCATATAATTCAACATATACGGATGGATATTAATGTTTCACTACGTATGGTCCTAACCAGCGAGATCGGAGTTTCGGCTGTTTGAATTTATACTTTGAGTGAAAAAGCAAAACCTTGTTTCCAAGTTTGAATTCGTTTCTTATTCTTAATTTTCTATCGTGCCAGACTTTGGTTCTTTCCTTGTACAGTCGAGAGTTTTCATAGGCTTGATGTCTGATTTCGTCTAATTCGTGTGACTAAAACATTCTTTTCTCACCAGCTGCGATGAGATTTGGATTGCAATTCTTAAGTGCCTAGTATGCACGGTGTTTAATTTCAAATGGCAGGTGGCATTTTTTTTCCATATACGAGTTTGTAGGGTGTTGTACCGGTTGGTGTTTTGTAAGCAGTGTGAAAAGCCCACAGAACGTCATCAAGTTTCTTGACCAAATTGTAGGATTATCTTTAACTGTCTTTTTAAGAATTCTTTTAAGGGCTCTGTTTGTGTTTTCAACTTGACCACTTGTTTGAGGGTGATATGATGTAGAGAAACGGTGATCAACTCCATATCTTTTCATAGTCTTTTCCATTATTTTGTTGCAGAAGTGAGTACCTCAGTCGCTTATTAAAGCTTTGGGCATTCCGAATTGGCAGAATAGTTTCTTTAGAAAAGTGATAACCACTCGGGCATCATTGGTTGGTAAAGCTTGAGCTTCGACCCATTTAGATACATAATCGACAGCAACAAGAATGTTTTCAAATTTATGTGATTTTGGGAATGGTCCCATAAAGTCGATACCCCAAATATCGAAAATTTCACATACCTGAATGTTGTTTAAGGGCATCTCATCACATTTTGATAAATTTCCCATTTTTTGGCATGCTTCGCAAAGTCAGACTAGAGTATGAGCTTCTTTTATGATTGTTGGCCAGTAAAATCTAGAATCTAGGACCTTTTTAGCGGTTACGTTTGGTCCATAATGTCTACCGGTTGGTCCATGGTGACATTGATCTAAAATGGTTCGAGTTTCTGGTCCAGATATACAACGTCTGATCATACCATCAAAACATACTTTGTAAAGATAGGGTTCTTCCCAAAAGTAGTGTTTGAGGTCAAAAAAGAATTTGTTCTTTTGTTGGTACGTCATTCCTTTTGGTATAATATCACCCACTAAATAGTTTTAAAAGTCTACGAACTATGGTTCATTTCTTGTGTTAATTTCCATAAGGGTTTCTCTAGGAAAGTTATCGTCAACTTCACTGTCATTACTTGACTCGTTATTATCAATCCTAGATAAGTGATCGGCAGCAACATTTTCTGTACCTTTTTTATCTTTGATTTCTATATTTAATTCTTGTAGGAGTATAATCCATCGAATAAGATAGGGTTTTGCGTCTTTTTTTTAAACAGATGTTTAAGAGGTTTGTGATCAGTGTGAACAATAGTTTTTGATAGTATAAGATAGGATATAAATTTATCGAATGCAAAAACTACAGCCATAAGTTCGTTCTCGGTTATGGTGTATTTTTGTTGAGCTGGATTAAGAGTTTTGCTTGCGAAGTAGATTGGGTGAAAGTTTTTACCATCTTTTTGACCTAAGACAGCTCCAACTGTGAAATCACTTGCATCACACATAAGTTCAAACAGAAGATTCCAGTTTGGGCTTACAATCACAGGAGCACATGTGAGTTTCTCTTTTAATAATTCGAAGCTTTTCGACATTCTTCATTGAATTCGAACGGAGTATCATTTTCAAGCAGCTTAGTTATAGGTCGGGCAATTTTCAAGAAATCTTTTATAAATCTTCGGTAAAAACCGGCATGTCCTAGAAAGCTTCTAACACCTTTGATATTGGTAGGGGGTGGAAGTTTTGAGATTATATTGATTTTTGCTTTGTCGACTTCAAGTCCTGCACAGGACACCTTGTGTCCAAGCACAATTCCTTCTTTGACCATGAAGTGACATTTTTCCCAATTAAGGACAAGATGAGCATCTTTACAATGCTGGAGCATTTTATCGAGGTTGTTTAGGCATTTGTCGAAAGAGTTTCCAAAGACGGAGAAATCGTCCATGAATACTTCGACGGATTCTTCGATCATGTCATGAAAGATTGCCAACATGCACCTTTGAAAAGTAGCTGGAGCATTACATAAACCAAAAGGCATTCGCCTATAAGCATATGTACTGAAGGGGCATGTGAATGTTGTTTTTTCTTGATCCATTGGATAGATAGGAATTTGAAAATATCTAGAAAAACCATCGAGAAAAAAAAATATTTATTTCCTGCGAGTCTTTCCAACATTTGATCCATAAACGGCAAAGGAAAATGATCTTTTGCTGTTGCTTCATTGAGTTTATGATAATCGATGCATACTCGCCAATCCGTAACGGTTCTTGTTGAGACAAGTTCATCATTTTCGTTTGTGACTACTGTAATACCGCCTTTCTTTGGTACACAGTGAATAGGACTAACCCAAGGACTATCGGCAATTAGATAAATAATACTGGTATCCAAGAGTTTCATAATTTCTTTCTTAACAACTTCTTGCATGTTTGGATTTAACCTTCTCTGTTTTTGGACAACTGGTTTTTTGTCATGCAGAAGTTGTATCTTATGCTTCCAGAAAGATGGGCAGATACCAGGAATATCTATTATTTTCCAGGCAAATGCTTCTTTATGTCTTTTAAAATACAGATACAAGTTTGCTTTTGTTTTGAGAAGAATGTTGAGATGATATGATTACAGGAAGAAAAGAGGGTTCTTCCAAAAATACATATTACAAGTTATCAGGAAGAGGTTTGAGTTTGAGATCCGTAAGAGGTTCTTCAAGAGATGTCTTGATTTTATAATCCGTGTTGATGGTGATTTTTTCAAATTTCGGTTCTTCTTCATCGGACTCAGAGTCATAGTTTTCATTTGAAACCATTGCTATGAATTTATCAAATTCAGAAAAGACGTCTTCGAGAACGGTTCCTTCGATGTAATGGAGGATTTTGCTTCCTTCATCAAGAAGAGCATTGAAATATTCTTCTAAGATCATTCGTTCAGTTTTAACTCCAAGATTGAGTTGTTTATGTTTAACTCGAATAACTACATCAGTAGTGTGAAGGAAGGGTCGTCCCAAGATGAGATAAACTTTGCTGTCTTCTTCCATTTCAAGAATAACGAAATCAGCAGGAAATGTGAATTTACCAACTTCAACGAGCATATTTTCAGCTATTCCAACAGGGTATTAGAATGATCTGTCGGCTAATCTTATGCTCATTTTAGTAGGTTTAAGAGTTTCGAAAGATAGTACCTTAATGCTAGCACCAACTTCAGCTAAAGCATTACATGAGAAAGTTTTATTAAAGTTGCATAGAATAAGGAAACTTCTTGGGTCTCCAAGTTTAGGTGGAACTTTGTTTTGAAGAATGTTGGAACTTTCATCGCTTAGAAAAGCGGCTGAAATTTGTTTGATATTATCTTGATTATGAGTTCTTTGAGAAATTTGCCATAGTTAGGCATTCTGGCTAAAACGTCTACAAGAGGTACATTGATTCGGAAGGCTCAAATCATGTCACGGAATTTTCTGTATTGGGCCTCTGTTTTTCTTTTCTGAGGCGTTAAGGATATGGGATCTTTGGTTTGTATGGTTTTGGTAATGACGTTTCTTTTACTGGTTTCAGAGGTTGAGTTTTTGGTTGTAGTGCAGGTTCATCGTCTTCATCATCGCTATCGAAGTTGATAGGGGTTTTAGAATTATTTTGTTGATCATTCGGGTTATCTGGTGGATCATAAGATTTACCACTTCTTGTGAATACGACATTCACATGCTCATTACGAGATTGCGGTGGTTAATAGGCTTTAGAGTTGTTACCTCGTGGGTTTGGTTGAGTGTTGCTTGGAAGAGATCAAGAAGGTCGACCAGATTGCTTGTCAACGAGTCTATCGAACTTAGTTTCAAGGTTTTGGATTGAAGCTTGATGATTTTTTGCTACTGTTTTGAGTTGAGTTTTTAGGTCCATGATGTTCTTGCTAAAAAGCGTTGGTGATTGCTGAGATTTCATGAAATCATTGAATTGTCTTGAAGATCGTACGGTTTGTCATCGGTGTTGGATCGGTAGTTATCTTGATTGTAATCAATAGTCCGCATTGAACGCCCACTCTATCGCGATTAGAGTCTCGATCGCGGTAATCATTGTAAAAACGAGTCTTACGGAAAGTTTGCATGAATTTTGCTTCTTCTTCACGAGACATAGGTATGTCATCATCGTTAAGATTGGGTATTGGTTGTTTAGCATGCGATTGGAGTTCTTTGTACTGAGCATCCATTTTTATGGTATTTGGAATCCATTCGGGCCATAATCTTGTCAAGGTTGGTATTCTGCTTCCTTCATCGGCGAAAGCAACAATTTTCTTAAGAGATGATTTGGTTTTTTGATTTTTAGCCCAATCGAGCTTGAGTAAGACTTTGTCTTCAAGAAGCTGAAAACTTGATTTGGTGTTTTATAGAGAAAAGTGCCACCAGCTGCGGCATTTAGAACTTCTTAGGTTATTTCGCTGAGACCATGATAAAAGATTTTGATGATATTGCCTTTGGACAGATTATGACCATGGAAGTTTCGGAGCATTTCCTTCATACGAAGCCAAGCATCGGTTAGAGATTCGTTTTCATGTTGAGAAAAGGCTTGAATTTCTCTGAGGAGTCGGTCGAAAAGAGAGGGACAGAATCGGTAATGAAGTAGTTTGTGTTCATCCCTACATTTTTATAGTTCCTTCGTTGGTTCGTCCAGCCATGTTTTTGCTTATCCAGTGAGTGTAGGGGAAACATCATCAGGCGGACAACTTCGTTCTTGGTATCTATGTATTAAAACATATCGCATATTCCGAGGAATTCATGAATGTGTTTATGAGGATCGGTTTTGGAATCACCATCAAATTGGTTTCCTTTGACGATAGTCAAGTGGTTACATTTAATAGCAAATTCGTTAGCGATTTTAGGAATAGTGATTGTAGAACTGGGAGTCGGAGCGACAACACGGTCGGCAGCCCACATGGGTTCATCATCCACTGGATCGTAATTTCGAGAAGTATCAAGAAAGTGACGGAAGTAATTGATGTTGAGAATTAGTGGAAAGACAATTCTTGGGTGTTGTGGTGGATTGTTTCTTTGATCGTATGGAACTCTTCTGTTTTGTCGACGAAGTCTTCGATTCAAAGTGCGTTTAGGTGCAGGTAAAGGTTCAACAAGTTCTGAATTAGAAGCACGTGCATGCATCCAAAGGAGAAAAACTTTTTGGGTCAGTTTGCCAGAAAACTATACGGCGATTTTTGAAAAGGAGGGGGAGTTAAAGTAATTTTCCAGAGTTGACTACAGAATAACTTAAAAATACCCAGCAGCGGTGCCAAAAACTTTGATGTGTTTCAAAAGCTTTAAATTTTTAATGACTGAAATACTCCCTTTTTTATATGGAAACACAGTAAAAGTATAACCCACGTATGTAGTATAATCTTTTTAGGTAAGACCAGATCGTCCACAAGGATTTGAGTAGTATTCAAATAATTAGAAGAGAATAGACTTTAACAATTTTGTAAATAATGTTTTACCAGTGATAATAAAGACAATTAAGATCTCGAAGATGGAACCTTTAACTTATAAAAAGATTTCTCGTCAGAAAACATTTTCACAAATTAACTCGATTAACTCAAGACTTATATTTAGTAGACTAGACCAAACGTGTCACTCAAATAATCTAGTTTCTAATATATCAAAGCTTATTTTGTTTATCAGTTTACGAAAGTGGATTTCTCGACACAGACAATAAAGATCATAGACAAATCTTTCAAACCACATAGATCATAATGGGTCTTTTGACCTATTTCCGATCTGTTATAGAAAAAGAATCATAGACAAGTCTTTCAAACACCAAAATGATAAGTTAGGAAATAATAGGTTAGCAACATAAGCTTGTGTGAGGATTAAAAACGATTCACGATCATACAAACACTTATCATTATCATCATACATTCATCGAGTAGTCATGAGAGATTTAGCTCTCATGGTAAGGAGTTATAACATAACTTGGTTTCGATAAAACCCATCATTCTTTTACTAAAAATAGCTATGATGTCTTCTTCGTTGTTCTTGGTGATTTGGTCTTGATTATTCAAAGGATATGGTGTTTATGCTTGGAGAATGCTTAGAAAGTGCTTATGACTTCATAAGGGGGATACGTGTGTGTATGAGTTGAAGAATGGATGGGAGGATGAATACTTAGTTGTTTGTAAGTGTGAGATGGATTGAAATGTGTGAAATTCGTCCTTATTTTTTAGGGCTGAGTGAGGGTTGAAATGCGAGCATCAAAGAAATGTGATTGCAGCGTACTTGGTGATTAAATGCAAAGGGAATTAAATCTTTATTGGAGAAGTACGGCGCACAAAGGAATTTGTGCGGCGTACTTAGGGAGTTAATGCAGTAGCATTTATGTCTTCATTTATTCTTCAATGTCAGATGAGAAGTGCGGCGCACAAAATACTTTGTGCGGCGTACTTATAGAGTTAATGCTGAATTTGACTAAGTCTTTATTTCCATGACTTTGAGGATAAGTGCGGCACACAATAGGTAAGTGCGGTGCACATTTGCACTTTAGGCTTGATTCTTTATCTCTTCTTGTATATTGTGTTCCCGAAGTGTGTAGGTACTCGATCTTGTTGTGTTTGAGCTCGGGATATCTTCAAGTGAACATGCACATATTTCATGCTATTAAGTATCGAAAGTTCACAAGAAATGATTAAATATATACAAATAACGCCACCGAAAACATATATAATTTAGGCGTTATCACCTTTGTATGCATCTAGAAAGCATTTAAAAGGAAATCCGCAGAGGGATTCTACCTTCCAATCTATTTCCGGTAGCGGATAACCGTCTTTAGGGCATGCTTTGTTTAGATCTTTAAAATCTACACACATCCTCCAGCTACCATCGTGCTTTTTTACCATTACCGGGTTAGATAGCCAGCTGTGGTAGTGGACTTCTTTCATGATACCAGCATCAATGAGTTTTTCAACTTCTTCTTGGATTGCCAGGTTCCTGTCCGCTGCTTGACCTCTTTTTTTTGTCTGACTGGAGGGCATCCCTCCCGCACATTCAACTGATGCTCCGCTATATGCCTTAGGACACCAGTCATGTCTGCAGGCTTCTAGGAGAACACATCTAGGTTACGTTGGAGTAAGTCACATAGCTTGTTCCGGCCTTCTTCCGAAAGAGTAGACCCAATCATTATTGTTTGTTCTGGATACTCTGGGTTTATTGCTACCTTTATTCTTTCCTCCACGGCTTGATTGACGGACGAAGGTTGTCCTTCTGGTCCTGAGACCGCCGTACATTCAATTGGGATGATCTTGCTGCTTTTTAGTGTGAGTATTCCTCCTGCTACAGGGAATTTTGACATTCTGTGAGCTGTTGAGGGAACTGTTTGTATTTTCCTGACTCCGGGTCTTCAATAATTCCATTCTATGAAGATGATGATCTTACTATCACAGAATTCATCCAGGCCGAGGTTGAATGTTCCTCGTCCCCAATCTTCACTAGCAGTGAAATTTGCCCTAACGGCCATATGATTTCGCCACTGAACCCTATTAGGGAGGTAGTGGCCGGAACCATTTGATTTCTTATTTCTGGGCGGAGTCTGTTGAAGCAGTGTTCATACAATATTTCCAAGGCTGACCCGCTATCCACATATATGCGGTGTATGAAGTGACCTCCAATTTCTGCTTCGATGATTATTGGCCCTTCGGTTCCTTCCTCTTCTCCCAAAGGCAGGAAAGAGATTTCTGGATCAGGGGAGAAACTTTGAGTGGTTCTTTGTCTAGCCACCCTCTGCCAAGGCTGTACTATCAGGATTGCCAAGGCCTTATCCTTGTTGGTTGCTTCTCCTTTCTTGTTCATTTTTGGCTGATCCTTCCCACTGTTTTGCTTTAGCTCTTTGATTACATGTGACAGCTTTCCTGCTTTGAGTAGCTCTTCAATTTGTCTTTTTAAGTGCATGCATTCATCAGTGTTGTGTCCTACCTCCCCGTGGAACTCACAAAATTTGTTATTGTTTATTTTTTCAACCGGGGTTGTCATTGGTGGTGGAGTTTTGAATTTTCCTTTGTCCAAAGCTAAATTTCTCTTAGGGATTTTATGAGAAGAGTAATCTGTAATGTTTTGTTCTGACCTTTTGTATTTCTGGATAGTTGTTCCCCTTTTGAAATTTTGCTTTTGCTACCTTCCTGTTGCTCCCATGGCGGAAGTGGCTTCTTTCGCTCTTAGTTTGATGCTGCCACTTCTCCCCGAAGAAATGACATGGTTAGCCTTATCATTTCATCTACTAACTTTGGGATTTTGTCATGCAGACGTTTGATGAGTTCGGGATTGGTGATTCCTGGTATGTGCTTAATTACACATACCTTTTACCTTTAAAAACAAGCTAAAATAACCAAAAACGGACTTAAAATGCCAAATATACGCTTGTTTTGCTAATTGTATTGTACAGGAACGGTAAACAAGAAAAGGACAAAAAACAAAAGCCAAAACTGGACTCGGAATGGAAATGACTGTGAAAGACAAAGCCAAATTCAAAGCCGGAAACGGAAAGGTCAATCAAGTCATACAGTCAACAGAAAGTCAGAATCTGGCAAAGTCAAGTCAACCCAAGTCAACCCATGGGGGCAAAGTCAAAGAAATATAGTTTAGAGGGCTGAATTGCCAAACCCCTAAACCTTATATAAAAAGAAGAAAAGAGGAAAAAAGACAATGAGAAAGGGTTAATTTTGCAATTCACTCAAAGTAAACAAGTGGGGGGCAAAAATGAAAATCCCCCCTAACTTGTACACCAAAGGGACGATGGATGCAAGAGTGAATAACTCTTGGGGATTGTTAGCCAAGTCCCCAAAAAGTTTTTAACAACAAAGGACCATGCTGAGCAAATTAACAATTAACCTAGATGACGCATTTTGCCAAATGGTTGAAAACTTCCAACTCTGTTATACTATCCAATCTCCTTTCTCCCGCCTCTCTTTTTCCCCCCAAAAACACTCACAGGGTCGTTTAACCTCCTTTTACCCTGTAACCAATTCTCACCATGGCTACTCACCTTCCCCCTCTCCACTTCCTCTTTCCACAAGCTATCAAGATGCCAATGGCAATCACCACACCCCCCAAGACCAGAAATTCGTGGACCGAGATTGATTTTAAAGATTTGAGGGCAAGATTAGAGCTTTAAACCTCTAACACAACAAACCACCTGTGGTTTGTGTGTCTACAAACAAGCCACAACAAGAGAAAGAAGAAGAAGACAAGCTTTAGTTTTTCGGCCTATAAAGAGCCTTGTAAGCCATCTGTGGCAAATATTCTCATTTTTTTATGCCAAGCTTATTTAAGTTTTCTTTAATTAATGTTTTTATTGTAGTTTAAAAGAATTTTAAGTTAGTGTCTTTTATGCAGCTTGTATTTCGGTTATAATGCAACTTAAGCCATTTTTACTATTTATAAGCTCTCAATAAGCTAAATTTGTGCTTATTCTTGGTTAACTAAGCTAAATTCAGTTTTTTTTTAAAGATACTTGTTCATATGTTCTTAAGTACTGTTTTACGTGAATTTTATCTTCATAAATGCTCATTTTGACTGATTGCATTTTGGAAGCATTTGGAGAAATAAGCTCATATAAGCTTATTGAGCTTATTGCTCAGGGAATAGAGGCTAGGGAGCCATTAGGACAGCTTTTTAGGCCACTCACTCAGAAAGAGTGGCCTTGGTTCTGAGACAACAAAAATCCAAGGTCTCAATTTTCCATTTTTCATTTAGCTTATCTTTTAGCTTAAGGAATTAGCTTATTTGCTTTTTATCTTTACAAATACATTAGTTTAGAGTTGTTATTTGGCTGTTGTGAGTTTTTATTGCATAATTTTGTCCTACATTAGCTTATTTCTTAAAAACTGTCATAATAGTGTAATAAGCTAGCTGAGAAACTAGCTTATTTTTCTTAATAAGCTAGGCTTTTTAGTTTTAAAATAGTTTAAATAGGTCAAAATAAGTAGGAGTAGATAAAAGGTTTTTTAAGTTTTAGTTTAAAAATGTATTTTAATCCCTCTTTGGTTTGACAGTTTTTAAGTAAAGGGGTGTTTGGTACAAGACCAAAACGGGTCAAAAAGGGTTTTGGCATGGGTTATGGTTACTTGGTCAATTTAAGCATAAGTTTTTAAGCCATTTCAAGCTGTTTTTAGAAAATTTTTAGTTGTAAAATAGTTTTCTAAGGTTTTGCAATCTAAGTTCAAAACTGTGAAGTTTTTAAGTAACCCACAAGTGCTTATTTGATTAAGCACTTGTGGTTTGAGTTTAAGTATTCAAAAAGGTGTGTTTTGTGTGTTTAAAAAAAGGCTGCCAAAAGCCTTTGGTCCTTTTGACTTTGGTGAGTCAAAACCACCAAGTCTTTGTGTCACAGTTTCAATAAGCCCAAAACACCTTTTTCTCAGTCAAAAATAAGCAAGTAAAAGTGATTTTCCAAAGTTCAAAATTGGTGCACAAGCTCCTTGGCTATAGCACTCAATCTGTTTAAGCTTATTTGTGCTTTTGGAGCTTATTTGACAGCTAAAATAAGCTGTCAAATAAGCCCTTGAGCTTTGCCATAAAGATCCCCTGGTGCAAAGGGGGACCTTTAAGCTCATCTTTCTCAGCCACTAAAAGCAATTAAGCCCAAGTTTTTGGCTTATTTTAAGAGCTTATAGGCTCTTCTATAAGCCTCTTCAGTTTCAGCTTTTGAAAAGCTTATTTGGTTGCCTATTTTTAAGCCCAATCTTGCCATTTGGCTGTTTTGCATCCCTTAGGCTGTAGGATTGCTTATTTTTTGATTCTAGCTTATTGAGCTTATCCCATAAGCTCAAATTGTGTCCTAGTATCTTTTAGGTTAGGTTAGAAAGTTTAGTTTGCTTATCCCTTTTTTGCTTATTTGAATGTCCAAGTTAAGCACTTTAGCTCTTTAAGCTTTAGTTAAGCTTTCCTGTCAATAAGCTTCCCACAGCTTATTTAGTTTAGCTTTTCCTTCCCTTTTAGCTTATTTAAGTTAGTTTAAGTCCCTTTTGCTTATTTTAGTCCTTAGCTTAACTTAAACAACCAAAAGATGCAAAAAGACTTAACCTTTTGAGCTTTAAAGCTTTATAAGCTGCTGTCACATTTAAGCTTATTTTATAGCTTATTCTTTTGACCAAAGTCAAAAGTGTCTTTGTTAAAGTTGTTAATTATAAGCTGTTCTTCTTATTTTGGGGGCTTATTCCCACAGCTTATTTTTGTTTTTCATTTTTCGTAGGACCTCTATAGTGTAAAGTATTTTTAGAAAACTTCAGGGGCACCCGTTTTCATAGTAGTGTAAATTCCCAAAATTTTGCCCGCCTACCTTTTAGTTTCATTTCTTACAATTTCTACCCTAGAGTTTTAAAAAAAAAAAAAAAGGGGAAGATACTTGGTCCGGGTGAGCAAGACTCGAACCCGGGACCAAGCAATACATCCCCTTTAACTCACACACACTTAACCACTGCGCCCTTGGGTCTTTTTCGTTAAAGACTCAAGGGCAATTATATTTAAGGTCATTTTGACCTCATAAGCCTATAAGCTGTAAAAGCTTATTTTCGGGGCTTATTGCATAAGCTGTGTGGGGTTTTTCATTTTTCGTAGGAACTTTATAGTATAAAGTATTTTTAGAAAAAATTTCAGAATTTTTTGTAAACGTTTAATATTTTTTATAATTTAATTTAGTTAAAAGTTTATTTAATTCATAAAAAATACAAAAATTATCAAAATTATTGGCTTTTTGTAGAAAATTTTCTTTTATCATCTAGTTTGTATGGAAAGATTAAAATTTTTCGTAGGGCATTTTTATAACTTTTCACTTTGAATGAACGGGTCGGGTTGGGATTTTGTTTGACTCGTTTTTGGTCAATCAAACTCCGTTTTTCGGTCTAGTCTTTTCATTCTATCGTTTTGGCCGTGAGTAGTTTAGAAGTGTAAAAATTTTCAGGTAGGGTTAGTTTTAAAGATTTTGTTTTCCCCCTTTTTGTTCGGATTCTGGCTTTCGTTTCTAGTTTAATTCATAATTTTTAGGTTTTTCTTAAACGTTTTAGTAGTTATTGTTATTTGACTTTTTCAACTTCCCAAATACATCCTTCTTCAACTCAAATCTTAGATCGTATCGATTCACCATTCAAGCCTCGTAGGGGATTACGGGACCCGGGGAACGCTCTATGCTACTTAGCGGTATCATTGACTTGCTTTTAGGATATTCTTACTATATATTTGATATTTTATTATATTACATATATTTTAAGGTGTAGTCAGAGCGGATCACCACACATTTTAAATAGGAAAAGGAATTTTAAGGGGTGATGCATGCATTTTTATAGGTGCATCTGAAATGTGTGGTTGTGGGTTTATTTTATCATTTCTCATTATATGTTTTCTCCAGACCTTATTGATCCCTCTCTCTCTCTCTCTCTCTCTCTATAGTATATATATATTATATTATATATATATATATATATTTATCTAACTATATATTATATATGTATATATATATATATTTTATATATATATTTCGGCATATGTTCTTTGATGATAATGATATCTAAATGTATTTTGATAGTCACTACTTGCGAAGAGTTAATTTTGATGTTGTTATATTGATAGTATAGTTCGTATGTTGTTTAATTAATATATGCGACCGTTGCTAATATAAGCATATGGACGCGACACTATCTCCTTATGGTGTGTTCGATTTTCCCGCGTTATGAGTCGTTTGGGAACGTCTGTTTTTGGGAACTTTCAAATAAAGTTGTCGTGTTGTGTTTCGATTCCCTTGAATAGACCTCTACCTAGTAAGTCTTAAAGGTTGATGTAACAACCGACAATTTTCGGAACCTTGAATGACTATTTTACCCTATGACTTTTCGGGGTTGACTTGACTTTTGACCATTCGACCTTTTATCGTCGCATAAAAACGATTACCGCGTAACCGGAATTTTTTGGAACATATTTAAATAATAAATCATCTTTATTATTACACCTCTCCCAGGTGCAAATTATTATTACTTATTTAACTTGAAAACGAAAAGATATATGTTATTCCTAAGTGGATTTATCAAAAACGACCCGCTAGATCACGTTTTCACAACTCGAACTCTAAAGCAATTTGATGTAAAACGACATTTCAGACAACTTTTTAGTTTTGCCCGAGACCCGAAAACAAGCAGAAAATGATCAAAATACCCTCGCAAAGTTTTAAGAAACAAGAACAACGCGTACCGAACCGAAACTAATTAAATTATATTTAATTATCACTTTTTATTAAATAAAAATATTTAATAAATTATTTATCATTTTATTCAAAAGCGTTTGTTGATAACGCAGATATTCGAGTTAAAATTTATTTTACGGACAAAGTTTATCAGTAATATACAAATAAATAATAAACGTTTTAAATAAAATTTATAAAACGTTTATGAAAATTTGTCGAGTGAATACTCGTTTTTATGGGAAAAATGATTTGGAAAACAATGGCGCAAGTTTCGTGTCTTGAATCATCTGTTACGTCGTTTAAACGAGTCCCGAACCGATAGTTATCAAAACTATATTAAAAACTTACACAATTAACCCTGGACTATTGGAAACTTGCCACTTTACTTTATAAGTTTTATTATATAGTTTTATATAATATATATATATATATATTTATATATATATTTATATTATAAATATTTATATTTATATATTATTATTAGATATATTTATTATATATATATATATAAACTGTAACATTCTATTTCATTTGGATTCAAAAATAACACACACACATTATATGTGTGTCACTCCCCCTCTCCTCATTTTTCCGGTAGCCCCCCCCCATTTTGGCAGCCGCCGACTCTGGCCGCCGCCGCGCCGGAAAACTTTTCCGGCGAGTTTACCGGCCAAGTCCAAATATGTTCCTCACCACCCGATCTATTCGATCCACTTGCAGGCTCACGCCGCCGGCCACCCCTATTGCCGTCGTTGGATCACCTCCCAACTGGCTGCCACCACAGCCGCCCCTCCCCTCCAATTTCGGCTGTACCATGCGATAGCCCACACCACTCCATCATCATTCCGTCATCATCATCATCATAACATCACCATCATCACCCGTCACCAGTCCCATTTCCCCATTCCCTTTTTTTTACACCGAACCCCCACCACCAGACAAACACAAGGGTGTGTGTGGTTTTGTTTTGCACCAGCGGGTGTGTTTGGTTCCGCACCATCATGGGTGCGTTCTTATTTTTGGTTTAATCTTAACCACATTGGGGTGCGTTCGGTTTGGCTAATCACGACATAGGGGCGCGGTTTGTATGTTTCGTCCCGCACCAAGGGTACGTTGGTTTGTTTTACTCAGCGCCTAGGGTGCGTTTGGTTTTTATAAACAGCCATAGGATGCGTTTGGTTTTGTTATAGCGACTAGGGTGCGTTTGTTTTGGGCTGTCAACCACCCACAAGGGTGCGTTTTGGTTTATAACACCACAAAGGGTGTGTTTGGTTGGGGTTGGCAGCCATAGGGGCTTTGATTTGCTTAAAACACCGCAAAGGGTGTGTTTGGTTCGCTGTTTAACAACTTTCGGGCGTGTTTGGTTTATATAAATCGGAAATTAAATATAACGTAAGATTTTATAAATACAAAATCGGATTAAGTGGTGGTTAAATGGTTAAATAATACTTATTGTTTTGTTTCCTATCTCGGCCTCGTTTATGTATATATTATATATTATATAATATATATATATATCGTTTGGTTTAGCAGTTAGGGGCGTTTGGTTTAGCAACAAGGGTGTGTTTATTGGTATATATAGATATATATATATATATATATATATATATATATATATATATATATATATATATATATCTAAAACACGCGGATGTTAGATATATTGAAACGAGAATAATTGCAACATATATTGATTAAGGGAAAACGTTGAGTTTTGCGAAAATGGGAAACGGGGTATAACGAATAGTTCATGCCGAAATTATAAAAAGTTATATACTTAATAAATTTCATTATAATTTTTATTATTTTAGAAAAACCGATAAAAGACGAAGTTATATAGTCTTAAGATCGCTAATTTGTAATTATACAATAACTAGATAAACGAACGAGAGCTACACTTTTGTAAATGGGACAACTAGTTTAACTAAGACCCGTCGAATAAACGAATACTAAATTATAAAATATTATTTTGTAATTCCTGATTAATGGACAAAGTAAAGACTTTAAACATGTGTTTACTTTTATACAAGAACTTTTATTTAATTAAGTGGTGATTTCCGAAAACATGTCAAACTGTTTGGTTTAATTATTTACTCACACTTCTTATATAATACTTGCAAAGTATTATACATTTCATATTAATCCTTGGATTGTTTGTCTTTGTCATATAATTCACAGTATGAGTTATATAATTGTTATTTTTCATAAGTAATATATACGGCATATATTACACACTTTGCGTTTACTTTCGATTTATTTTATTTAACCAACCACCAAACTACTACAACTTGAAATCTAAATCTTTTATCAACGTGTCGCGTTGAGGTGACTATCCATCGGGAAACCCAAATTCATTATCCTAGGCTAGTGGGACTTAGCAGTTAAGTTAAGCTGCAACTTCTTGGTCGAGCCGTTCCAGTTTCTGTTTTGTCTTGTACTCAATGTGTACATTCCCGCCAATCGTTCTTCATCATCAATGTGAGTTCATAGCCCCACCTTTTCTCTTTTAATGGTTTTCATAAACTGTTTTCGGGGTGAGAATACATGCTCGTTTTATTATTGATTTTTACTACGTAAGCGTTATGTGACTATTTTTACCAAAGCTTGATTTGCTTACTAAATGATTTGGAGATCGTTTGAAATCTATATTGAATCCGTGAATTTTGAACAAATGATTGTTTTAATGGACAGACAAGTGTTTTTCAATTGTATGCTTATAACAGTTCATATTATTAGCCCTAAGTATCCTTTGCCAATTAAGTCCCCTTTTATCATGAACCGTGAGTTGCTATATTAGTAAGCGCGAGTGTTGTGGATAGATCTATCGGGACTGACAATCCCCACCTTTCTTTGGGGTCACAAGTTGACTCATGGTGCATTTAACATTTGAATAATACGTTGGTTGTTTGGCATCATCCTTTTTACTGCGTGGGGCATATATTACGATTACTTATTACGTGTTAAGGTTCGGCTGTTGTGCTTAGTGCAAATAATACTTGTTTCATACTAGACTTGATTGTAATTTGTTTCCCATTGTCTTACATACTAGATTCTTGTGGTTCATTACTCAAACTTTACTTGGATTTACTGAATCACTACTGCGGATTTCGAAAATAAACACTTTTGAATTGCTGTTAACGCTCTTTTCTTACTGAAATTATTACTTAAATTATTTCAACACTGCTTTTACTTAAACCTATGAATTCACCAACATTATTGTTGACGTTTTAGCATTATTTTCTCAGGTTATTATTTTGCTAGTGGAGCATTGGGAGCATTAGAGTCACGCGGATATATATTTTTGAAGGCTTGATAACTTGAGTACCATTTGACAAACGTTTTAAACAAAATGTTTTCTATTGCATTATAATTGGGACCCTTTTATCATATAGTTTTATAATAGGTGACAATTTAATTAAATTATTACATATATACAAGTACTACAAATATGTAACTTTTTTTAATAAACATTTTTTTCGAAAACTTATTATATTTTATATGTAAAATACTTATTTGAGACCAATTCGTAATTGAGTTATACATTCGAGTAGTGTATTGTCTTACAAATGATTTTAAAGCCATTATAATAACATGTTACTCTTTTAACGGTGTAATACGTTATATAGATAAAACCGTATTGCTTAATGATGTTACAATGATATAACAATAATTTTTTAATTACTAAGCGCTAAAATCTTAAACCAAAAATTTCTTATTTAAATGTTAATGAGTGAGTCAAATTTCTTAATTATAATAACATGTTACTCTTTTAAACGGTGTAATAGTTATTAATAAACCGGTTGGTATAATGGTGTTACAATGCTAATAACATTTAAATTTTATATACTAAACGCTGAATCTTAAACCAAAAATTCTAAACAGTAAATAATTTAAAAGATTGGCAAAATCCGCTTAAAGTGTTATATTCTACTAAAAACGTTTTCTATACCTTTATAGCGGATTTTTACCATATATTAAAGTTTTACTACATTTTTGTAATGTAGTAATTTAATATAAGTATTTTACATATAAAAATATAATAAGTTTCGAGAAAAATGTTTATTATAGCTCTAGGGTCATTCTATTGAAGACAAGCTCTGGGAGCTTCAATTTCTGATATATAGCAAGAGGCATCAAGTTAATGCTGGCCCAAATCATCAATTTATGGCTATATATCCAAGCTATAAGCAAAGAAGAAAGGCAAAGCCAAGGCTGACACTGGCAAAAGTCTGGATGTTCTCTCTGAAGTTGCATTAAATTACTAAGTTAGAATTATAGTTTAAAAATTTTATTTGGTAAAAATCCGCTATAAAGGTATAGAAAACGTTTTTAGTAGAATATAACACTTTAAGCGGATTTTGCCAATTTTTTAAATTATTTACTGTTTAGAATTTTTGGTTTAAGATTTAGCGTTTAGTATATAAAATTTAATGTATTATATTCAGTTTTTTTATCTGTAAAACTTATTTAAAATGTTAATAAGTACTTATTAAATTACTATGTTAGAAAAATATAGTAAAATTTCTATTTGTAATACTCAGTATTAAGGTATAGAAAACGCAAAGAAAGCTTTATATGGTCTTAAACAAGCACCTAAAGCTTGGTATGATAGATTAAAAGCTTTTCTTATTAAACATAAATATAAAAGGATTAAAGTTAGTTTGTTTACACTAAAAGATCAAATACTAAGGTATTTTATGATATAGTATCTTTTGTATACGGGTGTACAAGCTTTGATCCTTGAAAAATATCATTTGGTACAAAGTTTGGTTCGAAAATGGTGTTTGGGCGAAAATCTTGATTTTTAAATTTTTGTCTTAAAAATCATCAAGTTTGTATTTTTAAGGTCCTAAATATCTTAGAACTTTGAGTTGTACAAGAGTTTCTGGGTAAAATTGACAAAAAGTGGGATTTTTAGTGTTTTGAAAAAGTTAGGCTTGGTGGCGATTTAGTCCTCTGTTGGTGAAGGCGAAATAGTCCCTAATTTTGAACAAGGCGATTTAGTCCCTTGTTTGGAAGGCGAAATAGTCCATTTTATCTACAGAGCAAGGCGATTTAGTCCCTTGTAGTTGGAGGCGAAATAGTCCATCTTAGTACAAGGCGATTTAGTCCCTTGTAGTTGAAGGCGTAATAGTCCACTTTTAGTAGAAGGTGATTTAGTCCCTTTTACAGTTCAAGTATATGGTGCTCTCATTCCCAAAGAGATGACCAATGCTGCTAAGCGGGAATCAGTTTCCTGTATTGTCTTACATATGATTTTAAAGCCATTATAATAACATGTTACTCTTTTAATGGTGTAATACGTTATTAGATAAAAACCGGTTGGTATAATGAGGTTACAATGATAATAATATTAAATTTTATATACTAAACGCTAAATCTTAAAATTAAAATTCTAAACAGTAAATAATTTAAAAAATTGGCGAAAACCGCTTAAAGTGTTATAAATAATTTAAAAAATTGGTAAAATCCGCTTAAAGTGTTATATTCTACTAAAAACGTTTTCTATACCTTTATAGCGGATTTTTACCAAATAGGAAAATTTTACTATATTTTTCTAACACAATAATTTAATAAGTGCTTATTAACATTATAAATAAGTTTTACACATAGAAAAACTGAATATTATATAGTTTTATGATATGCAGCAATTTAATTAAATTATTACATATATACAAGTACTACAAATATGTAACTTTTTTTAATAAACATTTTTCTCAAAACTTATTATATTTTATTTGTAAAATACTTATTTGAGTCCAATTCGTAATTGTGTTATACATTCGAGTAGTGTATTGTCTTACAAATGATTTTAAAGCCATTATAATAACATGTTACTCTTTTAACGGTGTAATACGTTATTAGATAAAACCGGTTGGTATAATGATGTTACAATGATAATAACAATAAATTTTATATACTAAACGCTAAATCTTAAACCAAAAATTCTTATTTAAAATGTTAATAAGTGAGTTCAAATTTCATAATTATAATAACATGTTACTCTTTTAAACGGTGTAATAGTTATTAATAAACCGGTTGGTATAATGGTGTTACAATGCTAATAACATTAAATTTTATATACTAAACGTTGAATCTTAAACCAAAAATTCTAAACAGTAAATAATTTAAAATTTTGGCAAAATCCGCTTAAAGTGTTATATTCTACTAAAAATGTTTTCTATTCCTTTATAGTGGATTTTTACCAAATATGAACGTTTTACTATATTTTTGTAATGTAGTAATTTAATATAAGTATTTTACATATAAAATATAATAAGTTTCGAGAAAAATGTTTATTATAGCTCTAGGGTCATTCTATTGAAGACAAGCTCTGGGAGCTTCAATTTCTGATATATAGCAAGAGGCATCAAGTTAATGCTGGCCCAAATCATCAATTTATGGCTATATATCCAAGCTATAAGCAAAGAAGAAAGGCAAAGCCAAGGCTGACACTGGCAAAAGTCTGGATGTTCTCTCTGAAGTTGCATTAAATTACTAAGTTAGAATTATAGTTTAAAAATTTTATTTGGTAAAAATCCGCTATAAAGGTATAGGAAACGTTTTTAGTAGAATATAACACTTTAAGCGGTTTTTGCCAATTTTTTAAATTATTTACTGTTTAGAATTTTTGATTTAAGATTTAGCGTTTAGTATATAAAATTTAATGTATTATATTCAGTTTTTTTATGTGTAAAACTTATTTAAAATGTTAATAAGTACTTATTAAATTACTACGTTAGAAAAATATAGTAAAATTTCTATTTGTAATACTCAGTATTAAGGTATAGAAAACGCTTTAGTAGAATATAACACATTAAGCGGATTTTGCCAATTTTTCAAATTATTTACTGTTTAGAATTTTAGGTTTAAGATTTAGCGTTTAGTATATAAAATTTAATGTTATTATAATTTAATTAAATTGTTGCATATCATAAAACTATATGATATTCAGTTTTTTATGTGTAAAACTTATTTAAAATGTTAATAAGTACTTATTAAAGTATAGTTAGAAAAAATATAGTAAAAATTTTCATAGTTGTAAAAATCGTATAAAGGTATAGAAAACGTTTTTAGTAGAATATAACACATTAAGCGGATTTTGCCAATTTTTCAAATTATTTACTGTTTAGAATTTTAGGTTTAAGATTTAGCGTTTAGTATATAAAATTTAATGTTATTATAATTTAATTAAATTGTTGCATATCATAAAACTATATGATATTCAGTTTTTTTATGTGTAAAACTTATTTAAAATGTTAATAAGTACTTATTAAATTACTACGTTAGAAAATTTAGTAAATTTCAAAATTTGGTAAAAATCCGCTATAAATGTATAGAAAACGTTTTAGTAGAATATAACACTTTAAGTGGATTTTCCTAAGTTTTTTAAATTATTTACTGTTTAGAATTTTAGGTTTAAGATTTAGCGTTTAGTATATAAAATTTAATGCTATTATCAGTAACTCATTTTACCAACCGGTTTTATCTAATAACGTTATTACATCATTAAAGAGTAACTGTATTATAATGGCTTTAAAATCATTTGTAGACCAATTACACTACTAGAATGTATAACACAATACGAATTGGGACTCAAATACGTATTTTACTAAACGCTAAATCTTAAACCTAAAATTCTAAACAGTAAATAATTTAAAAAATTGCAAATACACTTAAATGTTTATATTCTACTAAAAACGTTTTCTATACCCTTTTTGCTGATTTTTACCAAATAGAAAATCTATTACTATATTTTTGTAAATTAGTAATTTAATAAGTATTATTTTTAATTTTTAAATAAGTTTAACACATAAAAAACTGAATATAATACAATTTAATTTTTTATTACTAACGCTTAAATCTAAAAACCAAAAATTTAGACAGTAAAATAATTTAAAAAATTGGCAAAATCTGCTTAAAGTGTTATATTCTACTAAAAACGTTTTCTATACCTTTATAGCAGATTTTTACCAAGAAAAATGTTTATTAAAAAAAGTTACATATTTGTAGTACTTGTATATATGTAATAATTTAATTAAATTGTTGCATATCATAAAACTATATGATATTCAGTTTTTTTATGTGTAAAACTTATTTAAAATGTTAATAAGTACTTATTAAATTACTACATTACAAAAATATAGTAAAACTTTCATATTAGGTAAAAATCTGCTATAAAGGTATAGAAAACATTTTTAGTAGAATATAACACTTTAAGCGGATTTTGCCAATTTTTTAAATTATTTACTGTTTAGAATTTTTGGTTTAAGATTTAGCATTTAGTATATAAAATTTAATGTTATTATCATTGTAACATCATTATACTAACCGGTTTTATCTAATAACGTATTACACCGTTAAAAGAGTAACATGTTATTATAATGTCTTTAAAATCATTTGTAAGACAATACACTACTCGAATGTATAACACAATTACGAATTGAACTCAAATCAGCTAGGACCATGCATTGAGCCATCTTAGTAAAATCACACGAAATAAGAAAGCGGTCGGGATCTCCAAGTGTGAAGCTGAGTATCTAACTTTTCTTTTTGCTTATTAATTTTCAGCCTTTGTGGATAAGGAATGGAAGGCTGATGAGGATTCCTTTTAGGATGCTCTTCGAAAGAATTATTATTATGAGCATAAGAAAGGCTCAGTAGGAGCAGGAGCACTAGCAGGCTCAGATGGAATATGAGATGACTGGATAACCAGAGGTTGGACATGTGCGGTACTTTCTGAACTTGTAGGTTGCACCTTGTCCTTTGTTACCTTTGGTTCACGTTCCACTTCCTTCGGAAGATACGAAGTAGGTGGAATCGGAGGTCCATCATAAAAAACACCGCTTCGAGTAGTGATAGCTTTCAGGTCACCTCTCGGGTTAGGTTCAGTGTTACTTGGAAGCACCCTGAGGTCTTTCATGAAGATCTTTTAAAATCATTTGTAAGACAATACACTACTCGAATGTATAACACAATTACGAATTGAACTCAAATAAGTATTTTACATATAAAATATAATAAGTTTCAAGAAAAATGTTTATTATAGCTCGAGGGTCATTCTAGTGGAGACAAGCTCAGGGGGCTTCAATTTCTGATATATAATGAGAGGCATCAAGTTAATGCTTCCCCCAAAATCATCTAGGGCCATGCATTGAGCCATCTTAGTATAATCACACGGAATGAGAAAGCGGCCGGGATCTCCAGGTTTTTTAGGTAGTTTCTTAAGGATCACCGATAACGTATTACACCGTTAAAAGAGTAACATGTTATTATAATGGCTTTAAAATCATTTGTAAGACAATACACTACTCGAATGTATAACACAATTACGAATTGAACTCACTTATTAACATTTTAAATAAGTTTTACACATAAAAAAACTGAATATCATATAGTTTATGATATGCAACAATTTAATTAAATTATTACATATATACAAGTACTACAAATATGTAACTTTTTTTAAAAAACATTTTTCTTGAAACTTATTATATGTAAAATACTTATTTGAGACCAATTCGTAAATATAAAAAGTTTTAAGAAAAATGTTTATTAAAAAAAGTTACATATTTGTGGTACTTGTATATATGTAATAATTTAATTAATATTCAGTTTTTTTATGTGTAAAACTTATTTAAAATGTTAATAAGTACTTATTAAATTACTATGTTAGAAAAATATAGTAAAATTTTCATATTTGGTAAACATCCGCTATAAAGGTATAGAAAACGTTTTTAGTAGAATATAACACTTTAAGCGGATTTTGCCAATTTTTTAAATTATTTGCTGTTTAGAATTTTTGGTTTAAGATTTAGCGTTTAGTATATGAAATTTATTGTTATTATCATTGTAACATCATTATACCTACTGGTTTTATCTAATAACATATTCACCCGTGTTTAAAAGAGTAACTGTTATTATATGGACTTAAAATATTTGTAAGATAATACATTACTCGAATGTATAACGCAATTACGAATTGGACTCAAATAAGTATTTTACATATAAAATATAATAAGTTTCAAAATAATTGTTTATTTTAAAAAGTTACATATTTGTAATACTTGTATAGATGTAATAATTTATTAAAATTGTCACCTATTATAAAACTATATGATATTCAGGAATTATATGTGTAAAACTTATTTAAAATGTTAATAACTACTTATTAAATTACTACATTACAAAAGTGTAGTAATTTAATAAAAGTTACATATTTGTAGTACTTGTATATATGTAATAATTTAATTAAATTGTTGCATATCATAAAACTATATGATATTCAGTTTTTTTTGTGTAAAACTTATTTTAAATGTTAATAAGTACTTATTAAATTACTATGTTAGAAAAATATAGTAAAATCTTCAAATTTGCTAAAAATCCACTATAAAGGTATATCAAACCTTTTTAGTAGAATATAACACTTTAAGCGGATTTTGCCAATTTTTAAAAATTATTTATTGTTTAGATGTCACCTATTATAAATCTATATGATATTCAGCTATTATATTACTTATTAAATTTACTACATTACCAAAATATAGTAAAACTTTCATATTTGGTAAAAATCCGCTATAAAGGTATAGAAAACGTTTTTAGTAGAATATAACACTTTAAGTGGATTTGGCCAATTTTTAAAATTATTTAGTGTTTAGAATGTTTGGTTTAAGATTTAGCAATTATTATATAAGTTTTATTGTTATTATCATTGTAAAATCATTATACCAACCGGTTTTGAAAGGTTTAGCCATATAATAACGTATTACACCGTTAAAGTCATTATAAAGGCTTTAAAATCATTTGAAAAGGATTAGCCATTGTTTTATCTAAAGTTTTTAGTAATTAATTGTTACTTATTATAACATTTTAAATAAGTTTTACTCATAAAAAAAACTGAAAATCATATAGTTTTATGATATGCAACAATTTAATTAAATTATTACATATATACAAGTACTACAAATATGTAACTTTTTTTAATAAACATTTTTCTTAAAACATATTTTTCTAACGTAGTAATTTAATAAGTACTTATTAACAAATTAAATAACTTTAATAAACATTATTCTACTAAAAACGTTTTCTATACCTTTATAGCGGATTTTTACCAAATATGAAAGTTTTACTATATTTTTTGTTCCATGTTGTATTTAATAGTACTTATTAAACATTTTAAATAAGTTTTACACATTTAATAGCTGACATATCATATTGTTTATATAGGTGACAATTTTATTAAATTATTACATATATACAAGTATTATAAATATGTAACTTTTTATAATAAACATTTTTCTTGAAACTTATTATATTTTATATGTAAAATACTTAATTGAGTTCAATTCCTAATTGTGTTATACATTCGAGTAGTGTATTGTTTTACAAATGATTTTAAAGCCATTATAATAACATGTTACTCTTTTAACGGTGTAATATGTTATTAGATAAAACCGGTTGGTATAATGATGTTACAATGATAATAACATTAAATTTTATATACTAAACGCTAAATCTTAAACCAAAAATTCTAAACAGTAAATAATTTAAAAAATTGGTAAAATCCGATTAAAGTGTTATATTCTACCAAAAACGTTTTCTATACCTTTATAGCGGATTTTTACCAAATATAAAAATTTTATTATATTTTTCTAACATAGTAATTTAATAAGTACTTATTAACATTTTAAATAAGTTTTACACATAAAAAAAACTAAAAAAAAAAAAAAATTTTTTATATCATATAGTTTTATGGATATGCAACAATTTAGCTTAAACTGATTCCTTATAAATAGTACTAACAAATTATGTAACTTTTATTAAATTACTACATTTTTGTAATGTAGTAATTTAATAAGTACTTATTAACATTTTAAATAAGTTTTACACATATAATTGCTGAATATCATATAGTTTTATAATAGGTGACAATTTTATTAAATTATTACATATATACAAGTATTACAAATATGTAACTTTTAATAATAAACATTTTTCATGAAACTTATTATATTTTATATGTAAAAAACTTATTGAGTCCAATTCGTAATTGTGTTATACATTCGAGTAGTGTATTGTCTTACAAATGATTTTAAAGCCATTATAATAACATGTTACTCTTTTAACAGTGTAATACGATATAATGATGTTACAATGATAATAACATTAAATTTTATATACTAAACACATCTTAAACCAAAAATTCTAAACAGTAAATAATTTAAAAAATTGGCAAAATCTATTTAAAGTGTTATATTCTTCTAAAAACATTTTCTATACCTTTATAGCGGATTTTTACCAAATATGAAAATTTTACTATATTTTTCTAACATAGTAATTTAATAAGTACTTATTAACATTTTAAATAAGTTTTACACATAAAAAAACTAAATATCATATAGTTTTATGATATGCAACTATTAATTAATCTTATTTCAATATATCCAAGTACTAACAAATATGCAACTTTTATTAATTACTACAAAAATTTTTTTGTAATGTAGTTAATGTATTAAGTTACTTATTAACCTTTTAAATAAAATTTTACACATTATAATTGCTAAATATCATTTAGTTTTATAATAGAGTGAACAATTTATATTTTATAGTAACTTAACTTATTTGAGTCCAATTCGTAATTGTGTTTTACATTCGAGTAGTGTATTGTCTTACAAATGATTTTAAAGCCATTATAATAACATGTTACTCTTTTAACGGTATAATACGTTATTAGATAAAACCGGTTGGTATAATGTTGTTACAATGATAATAACATTAAATTTTATATACTAAATGCTAAATCTTAAACCAAAAATTATGAATAGTAAATAATTTAAAAAATTGGCAACATCCGCTTAAAGTGTTATATTCTACTAAAAACGTTTTCTATACTTTATAGCGGTTATTTTACCAAATATGAAAATTTTACTATATTTTTCTAACATAATAATTTAATAAGTACTTATTAATATTTTAAATAAATTTTACACATAAAAAAACTGAATATAATATAGTTTTATGATATGCAACAATTTAATTAAATTATTACATATATACAAGTACTACAAATATGTAACTTTTTTAATAAACATTTTTCTCAAAACTTATTATATTTTATTTGTAAAATACTTATTTGTAAGACAATACACTACTGCGAATGTATAACTTAATTACGAATTGGTCTCAAATAAGTATTTTACATATAATAAGTTTTGAGAAAAATGTTTATTAAAAAAGTTACATATTTGTAGTACTTGTATATATGTAATAATTTAATTAAATTGTTGCTATTATAAAACTATATGATATTCAGCTATTATATGTGTAAAACTTATTTAAAATGTTAATAAGTACTTATTAAATTACTACACTACAAAAACGTTTATCGGGACAACATTTCTGAGTATGTGTCACAAGCCGCTGCAGCTAATTACAACCAAGTAAGCTGGTTAAGTGTTATTAGATAAAACTGGTTGGTATAATGATGCTACAATGATAATAACATTAAATTTTATATATTAAACGCTAAATCTTAAACAAAAAATTCTAAACAGTAAATAATTTAAAAAATTGGTAAAATCCGCTTAAAGTGTTATATTCTACTAAAAACGTTTTCTATACCTTTATAGCGAATTTTTACCAAATATGAAAAGTTTACTATATTTTTGGACATGTTCATTTTTTTATATGTAAAACTTATTTAAAATGTTAATAAGCACTTATTAAATTACTGTGTTAGAAAAATATAGTAAAATTTTCCTATTTGGTAAAAATCCGCTATAAAGGTATAGAAAACGTTTTTAGTAGAATATAACACTTTAAGCGGATTTTACCAATTTTTTAAATTATTTATAACACTTTAAGCGGATTTTGCCAATTTTTTAAGAGAAAGCGACCGAGATCTCCAAGTTTTTAGGTAGTTTCTTTAGGATCACCGCTGAGCAATTTTCGTTCAACGGTGTGTTTGCCACTTCTAGACGTTTCTCCTTGTTAGAAAGGAGATCCTTCATCATCTTAGTGTATTTGGGCATTAGAACTAAGGCTTCAGCAAGACTGATGTTAAAGTGCAGTTTTTTGAACATTTCCAAAAATTTGTGAAGCTGAGTATCAGACTTTTCTTTTTGCTTATTAATTTTCAGCCTTTGTGGATAAGGAATGGAAGGCTAATAAGGATTCCTTTTAGGAAGCTCTTCGAAAGAATTATTATTATGAGCATAAGAAGGCTTAGTAGGAGCAGGAGCACTAGCAGGCTCAGATGGATTATGAGATGACTGGACAACCAGAGGTTGGACGTGTGCGGTACTTTCTGAACTTGTAGGTTGCACCTATGCAATATATTTTAAAAGTGATTAATATAGCACTACAATAAGATTATTAAATAGTCCAAGAAACTTGAAACGGGATTAAAAGGCAAAAGGGCCGAAGCGTAGCCTAAAAAAAGTCTAAAAAACATAAGAAATACACAAAAACGTAAATAACTCATAAAATAGAGTGTTTTGGGGCTCGAAAGTTGCATAAACCTTCGTTGACAGTTGACCACGTCGTTCTCCTTATTGCAAGCTGTCGGAACCCAATAATCACTTCACTTCATTAAGATTAACAGGAAAATAAGCTAGGAGGTGAGAAGATTTGTAGAGAGAGTAGTGAGAGAAAGTCAAGGGAGAAAAAATGGAATGGTTGAATTCTAGCAAAGTGAAAACATACAATGAGAACCAACACCCTCTCCATCCTTGGAGAGGGGTATTTATAGTTAACACCAAGCTGCTTTCATGCCTTGGTATTTCTACGGGCCGGGCTCGGGATTACTTGGGCTTTCACCCAATACACGTGACCGGTTAGCTTACATTTACGAGCCCGTTTACCCGTCTATCCTATTACAATGTATATTAATTAATGACCGAGACCTAATATAATTATGAACGAACTTCCATTGTTCGACTCAATATTTTGAGGCTAACAATCTCCTTCGAAGTGAGTTCATTATGACACTCCTTCGTGAGATCAATGAGATTGCTTTTGTCGTTAAGCTCTTGTGATCTTTCTCTTTAATTCTTGAGCTTTCATGATTCTTGAATCTTGATGCTTATAGTATGTCTTTGTAGTTTGAGCAGGAGCATGTGGTAATGAATCCGACTTCAGCTGGAATGAGGCATCACCATCTTCATCTTTATGTATCCTGAAATAAAACAGTTAGCAATAAAGCGGGTGGAAGAATATGGCTTTGTTATTCGTCCGGATTTGGTTAGATTAACCTTTGGTTCTATAGGACCGTTTTATAGTATAAATACTGTACCTGTGATCAGGTAGATTCAAAGAATCTCATTGATAGGGTTTCCAGCTCAAAGCGTAGGATCTTCTAACACAGATGTATTAGATTTACCATGCTTGCTAGTTCTCATTACCGGAACGTCTCAAAACAGACAACACAGTAAGAGTAAATCAGATAGTTACTATCTTTCTGATTAAGCCGTCAATTCATTTCCTGGTCACTTTGTCGAATAAGATTGCAGTAACCACGGTTCCCCGTTAATCAGTATAAATACTGCTTGTGATCAGATAGAATTCATATGAATCTTCTTGACAGGGTTTCACAGCTGCACTAGCCGTTCTCGTTACCGGAGCGTCTCAAAGTAGACAACACGATAAGAGTGAATCAGATAGTTACTATCTTTCTGATTAAGCCATCAATTCATTTATTGGAACAAGTTTGATTCACATAGAATCGCACCATCGTTTCTTTCTAGTTGACACAAGTTTGATTCATATAGAAATCTGCAAGTCACCTACCACAAGCTTGTTTATGATGTTGCTCAAGCATGGGGTGGGGGGTGGAGAAAAAAGGAGATAGGGGGGGAAGAAAAGAAAAAAGGGGGGGGGGGGGGGGGGAAAGCGGGGGGGGGGGAGATTTCCATCTTCATGGTGAATACTTAAGTATCACTCGGATGTTCTGGCAAAATCACAAGGATAATACGTAGGACTCTTGTTAACAGCTTGTGAACTTATTGGTGTTCAAGTGTTTGTCATGGAATGTGTCCTAATGAGATTTATTTTATTGATCTCTTGGCTCTAGACTCGATTAGTGCGTTTTGGTTTTAGTAATCGGAGGCTGGAGCAGACTGCCACCTATTCAATATCAACTAATTTAGAGTGAGAAAGTCAATAGAAGTCGTGTGTATCTTCGTGACAAATGAGACAAGTTTCTATTGAGAGAAACTCGAATGGCTGGGAAGGGTTGTGCATTGCATCACTGGATCCATGATGTCGTCTTCAATATCAGAATTTATCTTTGTGAAAACCAATAGATTATGTATTGACTCGGTTTCTTCCTAAAGTGTGTGGAGGGCTACTTTCTTTACACCTTTTATCCATACATTTCTTTTTCATTCTTTAACCCCTTCAATGCTTACCAAGACATCATTACTAACACCTTGTTGTGATTGTTCCAGTGTTAGCTCAATCTTAGTCGGCATTATTCCCTTATACTCATTCATATCCAATCATACCTAAGGACTGCTATTTCTAACTATGGAGTGCCCTTGGGTAGATCCCTTCGGTTCTGGTTGGATTATAGGACTAATTCCTAACCTAACCACCTTATGACTTCAGAATCGTTGTGAAATTAAGATGTTGTTGGGTATAAAATCGTAACCATAAAACCTTTTTTGAAGAGTATAAATAGCACTTTGAGTCGTTTAGATCACTTATTATTTTCAAGATCACATTTTAATTACATTTCTCCCCTTATTTTAAATACTAATTCACTTAGTTTTTAAAATACTTTGTGATTAAAATTTGTCAGGAAAATCCTGATTGTTCACCCATGAAAATGTAAAGATTTTAGTACATAACAAATACTCCAAAATGTAATGCATTTAAATCTCCATGCAATATGATTCCCAAAATGTTGACCCCCAATGTATCCTTGTTCTTGTACCTTATTGACCTGAGAAAAACATGCTTTAAAACGTCAACATAAAGTTGGTGAATTCACAGGTTTAGTAAATGTATAAAGTAGGACCGCAAGATTTCAAAATGCATGATAAGTAACGAATACAATATCACAAAAGTAATTACGAAGTGCACTAAGCTCATGACACCGAAGCTCGACATCTATGTATGCAATTTAATGCAATTGAGGGCCCGTGTAGATGTTCAAACCCGCAACATCCAAATTGTTCCGACATGTATACATTCGTTGTTTCAGTACATTCGAAACTGGTGAGAGCTACTCACCCGAACGGGGATGTCAATCCCAAATAGATCTATTCATAACATTCGCGCTCGCTAACTAGCAATTGACAGTTCATGATAGTGGGCAATAGTGGGTTTAGCTACTTAGGCCAACTCGTAACTTGTTTAAAGGAGTACTTGCGTCCAAACGTAAAACAATGCATGTTTCTCACCCCAAGGTTGTAAAACAATATAATTGAATAAAAGCGGGGCTATGAACTCACCGTAAGTGAATGGTTTGATTATCTAAATCAAATAAGCAAATCGTCTCGGCAAATCCGAATGCAACCTATTTAAGTGTAGGTCGTATGAGTATAATGTATTTTATATAAATAAAATATCACATGTTATATAGTTACACCACCACCTAAAAGCTTTTGATTAAATTATAAAAGTTGAAATAATAATTAAAGTGTACTTTGTTAAATAAAAGTATATGTACTTGTACCCGTAAAGAAAAATATTATTTTTATTTACTAATGTATCATTTGTTAAAATATATGATTTAATATTTTTATTGATTACTTAATAATATTATATTATTAATTTAATTGTTTAATAAAATAATGTATAAAAGTAAAAATAGTGCACAAGGTTTTATAAACCTCGTATCTTTATCGTTTCAACTCCGTTTTAAGTGTTTCTTATGTCCACGGCTTCGTATTTAAGAAATCTATCAAAATATTATATTTATAAAAATTAACCCTCTGATGAACAGTAACATTTACTATTCATAATAGTTTATAAAAACTATTTTTTATGTAATTAATTATATATCACTTGTAAAAAGCATAACTTGTTCATTTTTATTCCGTTTCTCGAGTTTCTTACGCCCTTAGATTCGTCATGAAGAGTACTATAATTATAAATTATTTATTTTATTATATTAGTTCTGTTGGGAATTATGCATTCCTAATTTAGTACCGTTAGTTATATACTTAGTACCGCTAGTTATAGTTAGTACTGACAGTACAAAGTGTTAAGTACTGCTAAGATAGTTAGTACTGTTAGTATAAAATATTTAGTACCGTTTAAGAGATATGTATGAGATATTGTAGGAAAAGATATGTATTATCTTTTACGTGTTTTGTAAACCTGTTAGGGTTTATCCTTGGTCTATAAAAGGAACCCTACGACATTAGAGAGAAAGGACATAGAGAAAATACACAGATCTCATCTCATATAATCATATCTCATAGTTAGTAATCTGTAATCACTTAAAGCAGATTAATACTCAAAGTTTAGTTTTTCATTGTTCTTCTTAATACTATTGTGTAGATTTCGCATATACAATGAGTATTCATAGTCAATGTTTCTCTATAGTCAATCTGTATTTATATAAGTTGGTTATCACCCTTAGCAGGCTGCAAAGATCTGTTCAGTTTGGGACTCACAAGTGGTATTAGAGCCTGTGAGAAACTCTGAGTAAGAAGAACAAAAACCAGTTATAAACCCCTATCTTACAAAGCAATTCAATGGCTGGATCACAAGATGACATTCCACCACCACCACCACCATCACAAACACCTACACAACAAACTCCTCACACTGTTTCAACCATCAAACTTCCTATTCTCAAAAAGGGAGAATATGACATATGGGCTATGAAAATAGAACATTATTTGGCCTATACAGACTATCCTATCTGGGAAGTTATACAAAATGGAAATGGTCCTGTATCAATCTCCACAGATACACATGGTCAAATCAAGGTTCTGCCTCCAAGGATTGCAGAAGAAATCTTAGCCAGAGAAAGAGAAAGAAAAGCAAGGACCACTTTGCTTATGGCTTTACCAAAAGATCATCTTGCTAAATTTCATAAAATGACTGATGCAAAAGAGATGTGGGAAGCTATTAAATCTAGATTTATTGGAAATGATGAATCAAAGAAGATGCAGAAGTATATTCTAAAGCAACAGTTTGAAGGCTTCTCTATATCAAACTCAGAAGGGCTACATAAAGGCTATGGCATGTTTCAAAGTCTTTTGAGTCAACTAGAGATTCATGGTGCAAGTGTCTCCACTAAGGATGCAAATCAGAAATTCCTTAGGTCTCTACCTTCTGCCTGGTCTCAAGTTTCCTTAATCAGGAGGACCAAGCCAGGACTGGTCAGTCTCAGCTTTGATGATCTGTATAATAATCTTAGAGTCTTTGAGAATGATGTTAAAGGCTCTACTGCATCATCCTCTAGCACGCAAAATGTGGCATTTGTTTCTGAGAACACTAGCAGTACTAATGATGTTAGTAACGCTTATGGTGTGTCAAATCCTTCTGGTCATAACTCACAATATGAACAAACTTCATCATACTCCTTACTTGCAAATCAATCCAGTTTCCCTCAATTAGATCATGAAGATCTGGAACAGCTTGATGAGTTTGATTTAGAAGAAATGGACTTGAAATGGCATGTGGCCATGATTTCCATAAGAATGAAAAAGTTCCTACAAAAAGACAGGAAGAAAGCTACAATTTGATGCCAAGGAACCGGTTGGTTTTGATAAAACCAAAGTCGAGTGCTATAATTGCCACAAGACAGGGCATTTTGCTAGAGAGTGTAGAACTAAGGGAAATAAAGATAGTAAGAGGAGAGACGCATGGAGACGCTGGAATAAGGATGGGAATAGAAACTGTAAGCATGAGGACTCTAAAGCTTTGGGTGACTAATTGATGGAAAAGGTGTTGAATTGACCAGTCACTTCAGAAGAAGAGAGAAGAATTATGCTTTGATGGCTTGCAACAATCAGGCTTCAACACAGAGTACAAATTTTGTTCTAATGAATGTGTTGCAGTCATAAGAATAAAACTTAAAAAACTGTATGATGAACAAAGAGCACAACTTAGTAATGCAAGCATAGAAATTAAGGCATATCTCAAGCATTAAAGAAAGTTGAACACCAATTGGTTCGCTCATCAACAAGGTCAACTTTGGTATGAGGAAAAGATAAGGTTTATGAAAATTGACTTAGATGATAAACAGACTTGGGATGTCCTAAACATATCATAAGAAACTATTGGCAGAAGCTGAAAAAGAAAAAGAAGATTTAAAAGTTAAAGTAGAAAAATGGCACAACTCTTCTAAAAATCTTAGTCTTTTGCAAAATAGTCAGATGAGTGCAAATGATAAATTTAGACTTGGGTATGGGGATCACATCTAAGATTCAATTTGAGCTATAAAATACGTTATACAAAAGGTGTGATTTCTAATAGGAAAGTGATTTAGAAAATCAACCTTTGTATAATAGGTTTGTTACAGCAGAAGGAATGCATGTTGTACCCCCACCCATGATAGGGAATTACATGACATCTGGACCTGATATTGAAACTGATTACTCACAATTTACATATGGTCCAAAATAGTCTCAACCTAGTGAATCTGAAACCCAAACTAGAGACTTTGATACCTGTGAATCTAACATAGTGTAGAAACATCTGAATTTGTGACTGAAACAATTGTCAATGAACCTAGAGTAGTATGTCAACCTAAGGTTTGGTCTGATGCTCCTATCATTGAGGAGTATGAATCAGATAGTGAAGATGAGCATGTGTCTCTACCTACAGAAGAACAGGAAACACCTAGTTTTGCTAATAAGCAAGTAAAAACTCCTAGGCAAACTATTATAGAACAAAACACATGTAGTCAGAATCCTAAACCAGATAAAAAGGATTATAGTGGTTTAATGTTCAAAAACTGGGTTTGGGATTTGGGTATACCAAAAAGGCATGTTTTGTATGTGGAAGTTTTAGCCATCTTATAAGAGATTGTGATTTTCATGAGAAAAGAATGGCTAAACAGGTTGAACTAAACAAACAGAAGGTTAAGGGTAATGTTCAAAGGGAGTATATACCAATTTGGAACAATGTGCAAAGAGTGAATCATAAGAACCAATTTGTTCCTATAGCAGTACTAACTAGAACTGGCAAAATTCTAGTTAGTACTGCTAGAGCTAGCGGTACTAACACAGTTAATACTGCTAGACATAATTTTAACAGTCAGGCCAGTAACAAACTAAGAATGTGGACATGGGGGCTGCCAATAGGAAAAATATTACTGTTAAAACTTTTTGTGAATAAAGTTAGACCCCAAAAACATTTTTTTCCATAAAAACTCATTCATCATTTAGAAGGCCTTTTAATAACACAACAACACTTAGAACAAATTTTTCAAAACAAAAGGTTAATACTGCTGAGGTAAATGCAGTTAGTGCTGTTGGGCGAAAAAGGGAAACTGCTGTTAAGTTCTCAGCAGGTTGTAATTGGAGACCAGAAAGACATTATTGGCACAAAGTTTCCAAATATAATGGTGGATCAAGACCTAGAATTTATGCTACCATCAAAGATCCACTAGGCAGACTCAAGCCCAAAAAGGCTTAGGTCCCTAAGAGAATCTAATCTCTTTTATTTGATGTGCAGGATTATCCACACAGAGCTTTAAAGAACAAAGGGATTGTTGATAGTGGATGTTCCAGTCACATGACTTGAAATAAGGCATACCTTGCTGAATATCAAGACTTTAATAGTGGCCCTGTTGCTTTTTGAGGAAGTAAAGGTTATATAACTGGCAAAGGTAAAATAAAAACAGGAAAGTTAGATTTTGAGGATGTGTGCTTTGTGAAAGAACTTCAACATTTCAATCTCTTTTCTGTGTCACAGATGTGTGACAAGAAGAACAAGGTTCTATTCACTGACATTGAATGTCTTGTTTTATCTCCTAAATTTAAGTTACCTGATGTAAATCAAGTCTTACTTAGAATCCCCAGACAAAACAATATGTACAGTTTCAATTTAGAGAACCTTGTTCCTTCTGGAGGTTTAGCCTGTTTAATTGCAAAGGCCACAATTGATGAATCTAACAAATGGCATAGGAGGTTGGGTCATGTTAACTTTAAAAACCTAAACAAACTTGTAAAGGGAAACCTTGTAAGAGGTTTGCCTTTAAAGATTTTTCAAAATAACCACACTTGTGTTGCTTGTCAGAAAGGAAAGCAACATAAGGCCTCCTGTAAGGCCAAATCAGTGAGCTCTATTAGTCAGCCCTTATAGCTTTTTCATATGGATTTATTTGGACCTACATCTGTAAAGAGCTTAAATCATAAGACTTATTTCCAGGTTATCACTGATGATTTTAGCAGGTTTAGTTGGGTGTTCTTCTTAAGAACTAAGGATGAAACTAGTGGAATCCTTAAGGACTTTATAAGACAATTAAAACTAGACAATTAAATCAAAAAGTAAGGCTATATTAGATGTGATAATGGTACAGAATTTAAGAACAGGGATTTTATTGAATTCTGTGGGTCAAAAGGGATCAAGAGGGAATACAGTAATGCCAGAACTCCACAACAAAATGGAGTTGCTGAAAGAAAGAACAGGACCCTTATTGAGGCTGCTAGGACTATGCTAGCAGATTCATTTTTACCTAACACTTTTTGGGCTGAAGCAGTTAGTACTGCTTGTTATGTTCTTAATAGGGTATTAGTGACCAAGCCTCAAAATAAGACACCTTATGAACTTATAACTGGTAAAATACCAATCATAAGCTACATAAGACCTTTTGGGTGCCATGTGACCATCTTGAATACCATTGACCATCTGGGCAAGTTTGATGGGAAATCAGATGAAGGGTTTTTAGTTGGGTATTCTCTACAAAGCAAGGCTTTTAGGGTATACAATTTAGAAACCAAGAGAGTTGAAGAAAACCTATACATAACCTTTTTAGAGAATAAACCAAATGTTGCAGGAAAAGGACCAACTTGGCTATTTGATCTTGATTATTTAACTGATTCAATGAATTATCAACCTGTGAGATTAAAGAATCAAGCTAACAAACATGCAGGTCCACAAGAAGCTAATCAAAATGCAGGTACAAAAAAAAATATTGATGTAGGTGATTCTCCAATAGAAGCTGAATCTGCTCAAGACTACTTTGTACTGCCAATATTGTCTTCTTACACTTCAACAGTCAAGAGCTCAAAAGCAAGTGAAGAACCTACCAAGCATCCTGATTTCAAGCAAGTAGATAAAGAGGATCAAGTCTTTTTGGATGAGCTTGAAAGACTTAAAAGACAAGAACAAGATGCAAATGATGCAGCTGAAGTTCTCAGGAAGGAGTTTGCTCAAGAAACTGAGGATTTGCTTCTACAAGCAGGAGAAAGCTAGCAGTACTAACATAGTTAATACTGCTAGCACACCAGTTAGTACTGCAAGTCATTATGGTGGACTATCCTTCACTGATCTAGCCACTACTAACCAAGATGATTCAGAAATACCTGCACTTGAGGAAATTTATGCCAATCCTACTGATGATGGTATTTTACCGAATTCATCTTATGATGATGAGGTGCATGCATGGCTGACTTCACAAATTAAAACCTGTTGTGAATGTCAGTCCTATTCCCACATCAAGGATTAACTCTATTCATCCTTCCAGCATTGTTTATTTGCTTGTTTCTTATCTCAAAATGAACCCAAGAATATCTCTGAAGCACTTGAAGATAAAAGTTGGGTTGATGCTATGCAGGAAGAACTGCTGCAATTCAAGATTCAGAAAGTTTGGATTCTTGTAGATTTGCCTTATGGGGAAGATGGCAATTGGAACAACTGGGTTTACTAGAAATCAAAGGATAGAAAGGAGTTGTGGGTTAGAAATAAGGCAAGGTTAGTTGCTCAGGGACATAGGCAAGAGGAAGGGAATGATTATGATGAGGTTTTTGCTCCTGTGGCCAAGATTAAATCCATTAGGATCTTTTTAGCTTTTGCCTCTTACATGGGATTCATAGTCTATTAGATGCATGTGAAAAGTGCCTTCCTGTATGGCAAAATTGATGAGGAGGTCTATGTGTCTCTATCTCCAGGTTTAATAGATTCTAACATCTAAGAAGGTCTACAAAGTAGTATAAGCTCTCTATGGTTACAAACCAAGCTCCCAGAGCCTGGTAGCTACTTTATCTACTATTCTGTGTTTGAAGAATGGATACAAAGAGAACTATTGACAAGATCTTTTCATTAAGAAGGACAAACATGATATCATATTATACAAGTTTATGTGGTAGATAACATTTGGTTCTACAAAGAAATCTTGTGTGAATGATTTGAGGCATTAATGAAGAGTATATTACAGATGAGCTCTATATGAGAGCTCACCTACTTCTGATTACAAGTCAAACAGAAAGGAAATGGTATCTTTATAAGTCAAGATAAGATAGTTGCAGAAATTCTGAGAAGAAGTTTGATTTTTGTTAGTGCAAGACTGCTAGTACACCCAATTGAGACCTAGAAGCCTTAGTCCAAGGATGAGAAGCTAGTGATGTGATGTACACTTTATAGATCTTAGTTTGGTTTCTTTAATGTACTGTGACTGCTTCTAGGCCTGATATTATTTTGCAGTCTTTGCTTGTTTCTAGTTTCCAGTTCAATCCAAAACTTCACATCTAAGTGTGTTAAGAGAATCTTTAGGTATCTAAAGGTACACCCAAATCATGACATGATAATCCACAACAGAGGTTGTTAATTTCTTAGCAGGAAGACTATTATTTCTTGGCAATGCAAAAGCAGACAATTGTGTTACTTCTGAACTACAGAGGCAGAATAATGTTGCTGTTGCAAATTGTTTGGGCAAAGTTCTATGGATTCAAAATCAAATTTGACTATGGTTCCAATTCATGAACACAAAAATCTACATTGATAATGAAAGTACAATATGCATTGTAAAGAATCCAGTATATCACTCCAAAACAAAGCATATTGCAATTAGGCACTACTTCATAAGGGATGCTTATGAGAAGAAACTTATCCAGGTACTAAAAATACACACTGATGACAATGTAGCGGATCTTCAAACCAAGGCATTTGATGTTAGCAGGTTTTAGTTCTTTGTTGTTACAATTGGGATGATCAATCTATAAGCTGCATTAGTTAAGGGAAGGCAATATGATTTGTTGTATAGTTTGTATGAAGTGTTCAGTGTGTAAAAGCATTTTAATCATAAGTGATGACTTTTAAGAAGTTAATTGGGTATTAGAGAGTCATTGGGAAGAGCTATAGATGGTATTGAAGCACTGCTGTTGCCAAAATTGTTCATTCTTTGGTTGGCAAAAGTTAGTACCGACAATGCAAATTTAGTACCATTGGGCAAAGATAGTGTACCTAATAGAGACGTTGAAGAAAATACCGCCAAGGGTATAAAGTGTAAATTGAAACGGTTTCTTTAATTTTAGGTTTGCTAAACCTATATAAACCCATCTCAATTGCACAGTTCACTCACGTAATCTCTCTCAATTACTTTCTTTCATTCAAGCCCTAATCTCTTACTCACCGACGATCACTAATTCAACAACCATGGCTGTTCTTGAATCGTGCCTTAAACACAACATGGTTGCTTATTTGGAAAAGACTGATGGGAATGTAGAGTTTCATGAGATTATTGACTTTCTTGCGCGAAGCTCCATTCACAATGCTCTAACTGCAAGTCTAGTAGTCTCTACTATATTTTTTGAACAATTTTGGATGTCTGCTAAATCCAAAATAATCAACAATGTTAGGTATATTACTGCCAAAGTAGCTGGCAAGCCTGTGTCTATCTCTGAAGCATAATAATAAGAAGTGATCTTCTTTTTAATGATGCTGATGGGATAGATTCACTACCAAATCAGGCTATATTTGATGCTATTCAGCTCATGGGTTATGAGGGGGATTTAACTGTTTTGACATTTAACAAAGCTCTATTTTCACCCCAATGGAGATTTCTTTTTCATACAATGAATCATTGTATTAGTTCAAAAAGCACCTCTTGGGATCAAATTCCCACTAACATTGCCACTGCTGTAATTTGCTTAACATCTAATCAGAAATATAATTTTTCTAAATTAATTTTTGATGGTATGCCTTAGAACTTAGATGGCAAAAAAAAGTTTTGTTATGAACCAGTTTTATTTCAATCTTTTTAGATAAACAGCTAATGAATATACCAGTACCTTTAGACCATTTTCCTGTAAATGCTTTGACAAGTAAAGTTTTCTCCTTTATGGTTAAAAAGGGTAAACATTTTTCAGGGAAAGTCACACCTTTATTTGCTTCTATGTTGGTACAACTAACTGAGGATGAGGGTGCCACTTCAGAAAGACCATCTGAACCACAACCTACACCTTTTCCTCCTCACCCAAGTGAAGTTCATGTTGAGCCTCAGTCTGACCCATCACCTAGACCTTCACCTACTACTTATATTCCTGATTCCATTCTAGAGGATTCTAGTAGGAATCAAGGAGGTCAGTCATCTAGTGAAAAATCCCTTTCAGGGAATGAGGGTGACATGATACTCCAAAGTGTGTATGATCTTTGTATCTCCTTGTGTACACAGGTTACAGATCAAGCCAAGGAAATAAACACTTGAAGGCACAGATCAAGAAAAGCTAAGAAGAAAGCCAAAACCTGTTATCATACACCACAAAGCTTGGATGAAGAGTGTCTCCATGAAGCAAAGATTGGCAGGAAAGAAATCCTTAAAGACACAGTGGATGCAAAAGGAGTCTGTATCCAAACAGGGGAGGAAACCTCCCAAAGCTGAACCTTCAGTCCACAAAGATCCATTATTTGATAAGCTTGCTGATGATACGTTGGATTACATGGATACTGAGATTGCTCAAGATGTGGGGAGGACAAGAAATGTAGTGAATGAAGAGAAAAAGAGTGATGAAGATGCAGTTAGTACTGAAGATGTAGTTAGTACTGACAAGGAAAAAGTTAGTACTGACAGATCAAAAGTTAGTAAAAAAAAAAAAAAAAAAAAAAAAAAAAAAATATAATTGACAGATCAAGAGTTAGTACTGACAAGGAAGAAGTTAGTACCGACAGACCAGATGAAGGTACTGATGATCAAACTGAAGGAAGAAGTGATACTCCAACAACTCAAACACCTACTCCTACAACTTTTGGAGATGATGAGACTATTGCTCAAGTACTCATCATAATGAGCCAAAACAAGGAGAAGCTTAAAGAAAAAGAAAAAGGAGTAGATCTTAAGGATGTTGAGGAAACTGAGAGACCTAGACCTACTTCAACCAGATCATTATTGACTTTAAAGCCTCTTCCAAAGATTGATCCGAAAGATAAAGGGGAAAAGAAAATTGAAGAGGAAGATGAGTCTGATACTGAATCGAAGTATTCTGAGCTGAAAAGAAGGTTAAGCAACTGCTAAGGATGAAAGATGGGCCTAGAAAGGTACAAGAAGATTGGGAAGCAGAATAAAAAGTTAAAAAGCTAGCTGAAGAAGAAGCTATAAAGTCTACCCTTTCAAATGAGTATGATTTTATCCAAGCAAGAATGGAAGCTGATAGACTTCTAGCTCTAAGACTTCAAGAGAAGATAGCAGAGAGAAGCATTCACGTGTGGAAGAGAGAGAAAATTCTTCATGATACAATTGCAGCCCAAAGAAGGTTTCTTGCAGAACAAAGAGCTATTACAATCAAAAATAAACCTCCTACAAGAACTCAGTTAAGGAATCAGATGATGACTTACTTGAAACATGTTGGAAACAAGAAACACTCAGACCTGAAGAACAAAACTTTTGAAGAAATACAAGCTTTATATGAGAAAGTGAAAAGGTTTGATGAAAGTTTCACTGCTGTTGGTTCCACTGAGGATGAAAGAAAGATTAAGGAGATGAATGAAGGAGCAAAAGATCTTGAACAGAAGAGAATAAAGAAGAAGGTTGCTAAAGAAACTCCAAAGACAGAAGACACAGCAAAGGTACCTGCTAAGGTAGATGTGACAGAGCAGGGTACAAAGAAGAGAAAAGGCGGTCATATAAAGATGCTTGCTAGGAAAAGGAAAAGACCACAATCAGATGTTAATAGTGATGATGTGACACAGAAAGGTCTGAAGATTGTTACATTTAAAGGTACTATGGATAGTGAAATACTGGAGAGAAAATCTATCATTGCTAGATTGGATAAGATATCATCACCAGATAGGGACTATCTTGTTATCTATAGAGCAAATGGGAACTTCATAGCATTCAACTGTCTATTGGAGGTATTGCATATATTTGATAGGCAAAATTTGTTTCACTTGTATGATTTAGTGATGGAGCAGTACTCATAAATTACATTAGAAGGAATTGAGTTAATTCTTTGGGGAGATTTGAAGATAATGATGGAATCCTCACAAGAAGAAAATGATCAAAGTGATTTCTGGGATGATCAACAAGATTGGGAGATTGTCACTTGGAGATTGTATGAAGCTTGTAGAGTTTACATACTAGAACTTAAAGATGGGATAGTCATCTATATGTTAGTTGAAAAAAGATATCCTCTTTCTAGGCTTTTATTGGCGAATGGAAGCTAATAATGATTGGAAGTTGAAAGAGAAAGTACTACTGCCCTTGATTTGATCAGATTCATTAAGCAACAGATTGATGAGAATTGATCCTGTAGATGGAAATGAGAAAGGATTGAGTGTTGGATAACCACCACACAACAAATGGTCATCAGTTCACCATGCTTAATAGGCATAAGAACTGGCTAGTCCATAAGCAAACGGCTTGTGGTAAAGACCTCTCAAATCAGTTATGTTGACAATTTTATAAAAAATTGTAGGTTTTCAACTCACCTTGCTTTCATGGTGAAGAGTTAGCTAGTCCAAGAACAAACAGTTCTTCTTGGTAAAGACGACTCAAATCTGTTGATTAGCGATAGTTTGGCTAAAAACAATAATGGTTTATTATCAATGCACCATTTTATGGCAATGAAGCATTGGCTAGTCCAGAAGCAAACGGCTTTGGCAAAGACAAGTAAAATCCATTGATAGTTGGTAGTTTACTCAAAACTACAAGGTAATCAATTCACCTTGTTGTTAACAATAAAGAATTGACTATCCTAGAGCAAACGGCTACTGGTAAAGGAAAAACAAATCCATTTATGGCTGGTAGTTTGCCAAAAACTATAAGGCCAACTTAGTTGGATTGTTGCTGAAAAGATGTTGCTGTGTTGCTGCAAAGATATGTTGCTGATAAAGATAGATAGCTAAAGATGTTGATGAAGATGGAAAATATTTAAAGATCAGATCAAGATGTGTTAAAGTGTTTGGAATACATCCACCAAGACTAAGAAGATTAACCTACAAAACATGAATTAAACAAGTTTGTCCAAAAAAAACCCCCCGCCAAATCCATGTTTAGGGGAGGATTGTTGGGAATTATTCATTCCTGACTTAGTATTGTTAGTTATATACTTAGTACTGATAGTTATAGTTAGTACTGACAGTACAAAGTGTTAAGTACTGATCAGATAGTTAGTACCGTTAGTATAAAATAGTTAGTATTGTTAAAGATATTACGGTAGATATTGTAGAAAAGATATGTATTATCGTTTATGTCTCTATAAAAGGAACCCTACGACATTAGAGAGATATCAATTGATAACACACAAATCTCATCTCATACAATCATATCTCATAGTTAGTAATCTGTAACCCTTAAAGCAGATTAATAGAAATCAAAGTTTAGTATTCATTGTTCTTCTTAATAGTGTAGATTCCGCATATGTAATAAGTATTCATAGTCAGTGTTTTCTCCATAGTCAATTTGTATTTATACAAGTTGGCTATCACCCTTAGCAGGTTGCAAAGATCTGTTCAGTTTGGGACTCACACAAATGTTTATGTTGATACAGACTTGAGACATCGAGAGATGTTGATGCATGTATGCATTGATGATTTATGATTACGAGTAACTTGCTCACTTTACATTACGTATTACAAGTCACATGGTTGTCATCACCAAAACATAAAGATATCGTATTGATTAAAAATCGTAATATTTGCACTAACAGGATCTACAATCTTACTAACTACATACACTACAATACAAAAGTTACATGGAAGACCTTATAATATTGATTAACACTCTTTGTGTTCCAATAATCTCACCTAAAGGGTAGATCATATAGGTCTTTAATCGATTCATCTTGTTGTAGTGTCGGAATTCATCTTTGCACTTGAAGTCTTTAAAGATAACGCCTTGCTCATATCACTCTAAACAACTCTGAAGTCTAAAGTAGATTCGTCATTCTTCCTTTTAACCCGTAAGAAGTAAACTAAATCTAGATGTCCTATAGGTCTTGTCCTTGATCTGGTTGAATATCTTTAAGCTACTTGATAGGCTTTATTAGTGTACTTAGTTGTCTTCGAGTAGTATCTCATGATGACTCTGAAACTCTTTTTTCTGTTTTACACCCGGCTTTGATAATTGAGTGTTGAGCTTCTTATGGAGTAGTCTTAGGGATATACAGAAGTGGTAACTAATTGAGTTTGTACCCTACTCAATTTTACACTATCATGTGTAGAAGTTTATACAAGAACTTTAAAAGTTTTTGAATCGGCTCCCCCTTGAACTGAACATTTCCTTTGAAGATCTCAAACTTGAATGATCGTGATCCAGTTGAAAGACTTAAATATAACAAACTGTTCTTCTCCTAAATCAGTCCTTGAAACCTGAATCTTGAATTGAAGTGATTTGTCATTGTGTGGTGTATATTTTAATGATTCAAGTTTTAAATTTATACTTTGCCGACTTAACCAAAAACAACACTTTAACGGGCAGTGTACTCGGTCGGTGGTAGATTCGTGGTAAGTAGGGTGTCGAACACTTAAAGCAAGTTCAATCTCTCAATTTATTAATATTCTGGTTTACAAATCTAAGTTAATTCTAATCTAAGTCAAACCTATGCTAATCCTATGTTAGTTCTAATCCTAATTCTAACAAGTAAAAGGGGGTTTCAGCCTGAGAGACTGGCACGGGTTTGGTTGGTGAATACAATCAATTCAAGAGACTTTAACCCACGCAAGCAAATTAACAGAAAAAAAGAGCGGTCAAGCCTTATAATAGAAAATTGTATTAGCCATCATTAATCCGATTAGAAAGTTGGTTTGTTTATTCAGTGTAATGATTACTTATCTTGAGGTGGCATATCATTCTTAGACTTAGGCGGGACTTCATCCTAAGACCTAGACACATTAATTCTGTCACAATTAAACATCCGCATAAAGTATCCTATTTGCTGATTATAATTCATCTAGAGGACGACATCGTGTATGTCGAATGAACCGTAGCTCATAGAGACTTTACCCACTTACTGCTTAACGGTAACTTATGTTTGGTGGTAGTCCACAATCCAAACTATACCAATGATCAGAATGTTATTAGTTAGTACTAAGCCACTACCTTCTACGGTACAACCAGTTCAATCGAGGCAAGCAGGACGTTATTAGTGATCTTATTTGTTCCACCTATACGCATTACTATATGGAGAGTTATCCCAGACTCTTAGCCTACGCCCAAACAACACCGAAGTTACAACGCATTAAATATGTAGGACTAGACCTAGTTGAATGATAGGTCGAATACTTAAGCACGTAAACACGTATCATGTGATAAACATAATCAATAAATCAACGATAAATTAAGCAATCAAATTATATAAAAAACCAAACATTTAGATCTTCATAATAATGGCTAATACTTGAAGGTATTAGCCTTCAAACATCATAATTAATACAAGAGTAATGGCTTAGCCAGGGTAAACTAACCGAGTTAACGAATGATACCAAAAACTAAATGATTACAAAAGTATAAGAAATTACACGTTGTCTCCTATGGATTGGAATGCGTTGCGAGACCTCTTCTGCTCTTTTTCTCCACTAAAATCAACTTTTGTGGTTTAGGTATCGAGAATATGATTTAGCACACTTAAAACTCGTTTTTGAGTTTTGTATTGATAGGGTCTAGAGTCGATGTCGATACGGCGTATCCAAGGTGTTGGATATGGCATATTGGAGTTTCTTGGAGTAAGGACCACGTTTGATATCTTCCAGAATATTTTATTCCCATATAGCTTGAATACGGCGTATTGCCTTTCCTAGATACGGCGTATTGGTCTTGTGTCCTTCATGGTCTTTGGTGAGTGCAGGCACAGATACGCCGTATCTTCCTTGATGGATACGACGTATTGGTCTTCAGAACAGTAATCTTCAAAATATCTCCGTTTAAGCTTTAGAATGCGTGCCTTTTAGTCAAGTTTCACCAAGTACTCCATAATTACTGCAATTCTCATATATGAATGATTAAGTAACAATTCTTTGCAATAATCATACAAAATGGGTTAATTACATGGGATAAATGATGCTATAAAATAGACATTATTTGATGTCATCATGAAGATACCACATTCTTGATCACTAAGTCATGGTATAATATGCCTTTAGCCTTATTCATAACCTTATGACTTCGAACATAATTGGCAAATCAATGGAATAACTTTCATTGATTTGTGAAACCCTTGTAAAGTATACCTAAATCCTTCTTCTTTGCTCTGAAGATGACCTTTGAAGACGACATTGCTGGAGATCCTTGTAGTAGACAAAAAAACCTTGTATGGACTCGTTTAAAGAAAATATTCTCAAGCTTTTCGACAATCAAATTTCCCATGATTTCATCCCTTAAACCTTTCGTGAGCTCCATTTCTATAATTCCCTTAACCTAAATCTGATGATCACGAACTTCCCTACTATGACACTAACATCTTCATTCACAACCATCTAAAATTCTTCTAGATCTTATACCACTTTTGGATGTAGAACATCTTCTATTCCTGTTGGTTGTTGATAATGTAGGTTTTTTATTTTTTGTATTGTAGTATTATGAGTTGTTTTCAATCTATGTATCTGAATTCCCCCCTAGGATATGCCTAGTAAGGAGAATCCTAAAAGCGAGGGTTAGATTGAAGGTGATAAGATTTTATTGGTGAAGGTATTATGGAAAGTTTTCATCATGTGGGAGCGCAACGACATGTAGTGGATAGAATATGGTGGAGATATGAGTACTTTATTATGTATGGTGTTTGAGTTGTAAGTGCGTATGTAGTTTTGTTGTAAGTGTAGATGGTTGGGTTGATTGCTGGTAATGTCACTTGTACTGCTGCTGTTACTGTTGTTGGTAATGAGGTTGATGTGAGGTAAGGTGATGTTGCTGATTTGGTTCCTGATAGGTAATCAGTAGCAAACTGGACTCACATAGAGTATCCGTTTGGCAAACAGTTCAAGATATCAACGAATGATAGCCCATGTCATTTGATCGGCGTTCAGCGTTGACGTGATGTTGACACTGGCCAGATTTACATGCAATCATAGTGAAGAACCTATAATAGGAACCACTATGTATGTTCTAAAATCCACTAGAGGATTTGAAGATATCACAAGAGTTGGTATAAATTGGTGGTCCTAACAGAATTATAGTTGTAAAACTTCATCTTCAATCCTAATCTCCTCTAGACGCAGGTGTTAATCAACTCCATCCCCTTATTAACGCCATGTTGTCATCCTGACGATCACTTATAATCCTCATCTTTAAACTATCTTTATCGTTGAATCCTAATCACCAAACTATCATAGCCTTCTCAATATGCTTTACTCGAGTAGTAGCATTGTCATAGTCTTGAGATATTTCTTAACAACATCGTTTTTGCATGTTTGATTTGTCATCCTTAATACTATCACTTCACTATACTTAGCACTTCTTTTTAATCTCCCCCTACTTCAACCTAGAGTGGCGCTAGACTCAGCATTCCTAGGCCCTTCAAGGGTAGGTTCCTTTGGGTTTAAGGTTTCCATAGAAGCGCTAAATACCCCTACAAAATCCTTATATACTTTTTTAGGAAATTCTTAAAGTAGTAATAAACGACGTAGTCTTGCTAAATTGTGAATGTTATTCATCAAGCCGACGTGGTGTGATGATTCACACAAATGTATACACTCTCCTGTCTTCTAGTTTGACTCCTTATTCTGTATGTTAGTTGGAAGTCTTGGCATGATGCATTAATGATTTGTGAAAAAGGATAAGGTCAAAGGTGTGAACCTTTATCCCTAAAGTTAAGGGTGATAGTGAATTTCACTGAGTGGATTTTGTGATGGTATTGCAGGATGTATATGATATGGATGATGTTAAATTTGAGTTTGACATGATTCTTGATGGCTCTTTTGTGATAGTAGGATGATCAGATATGTAAGATAAAGGATAGTGATTAAAGCGTTTATAATGAAAGGTTTATCATAAGATATATTGGGATTTATGGATGATCTTCAATGACTTGTTCAGGTTTATGTTGTCAAGCCATTTATGAGATCTTGTGATATTATGAGGTGAAGAATACTGAATAATTTAAAATATTCAATTCACGTCTGTTTTATATACTATGGCATTTCTTTTACGAATATATTTCTTTTTCATTAATTTTTTTATTCTTTTCTTGCTTTTGTAGCATAAGCGCATGCCCTTTTTCCTTTAAACATGTGATTTCATTCTCTCGTTATGCTTTTATTTATCCTCACCAAAAATTTTGAAATGACAAACTTTAAAAGTTTTTAAGTACCCCAAGATCTCTGTGGAAAACGTGTTTTTAGAAATATAGATTACAAAGGGAAAACGTTTGTCACTTGAAAAAGTTTTCACACTTTCTTAAGGCATCCAAAATCTATCAATTGCAGAATGTCCTTTTGAAAGATATGGAGAACCTAAAAATGAAAAATGTTTTAACTTTGAAAACTCTTTAAACTTTCTTAAGAAATACATAATCTATCCATTGGATGATCTGATCAACCTAAATAAGCCTGAGTTTTATCTGACATTTGAGAAGAATAAATCGAGTTTTTAGAGAAAAAAATATTTGCATAAGATGTTTGAGAAATTCTAAATTGATTAGACCTTGATTAATACGCTTACATGATTAATTAACTAAAAGTTAATCAACTCAATGTCAATATTAATCGTATTACAAGTCGATAAGGATTAACTCAAAAAGAAACTTATTGAAAAATCACGAATTTTAAGTGAAAGACTAAGGTTGCAAGAATAACTTTAAAAAGGTTTTCAGAGAACAGGAAACCTAAAGACCTTTTAGAATTTTACAGGAATCCTTTATGTCACAAAAATCACTTGACATATGTTAATGTCAAAATATTTGAAAGTTTTTATGAAAACATTAACAAGAACCAATCATAGTTAGGTTTTCATTATAGAGATTAGAAGGATGTAACTTAATATTCTCACAGAGAGAATGATAACGCTAAAATTATACATGTTTCTATACGCGTTATCAATGCTTATATATATATAAATTGGTTAAATATAAGAACTTTTGGTATAGAATAGAGTATATTTGCTATTGTAGGTTCTTGGAACATGTCGTGGAAGAAAACAGAAGAAAACACTAAGATTTGAAGCTTAAATGAAGAAATAACTCAAGCTGAATGCTTCCCGACACCTGTTTATTGTTTTGGCCATAACTCGGTCATACGAACGCCATTTTAGTTGATTCAAGCGGCCACGGAAAGAGAATTCAATTATCTACAACTTTGGAAAAGGCCATCTGCTAAAACGACCCAAAGTGCGGCGCACTTTGAAATAAGTGCGGCATACTTTTCCATCAGATATGAAATTTAAGAGAATTAAATGCAATTCAATGCTAAGTGCATTAACTCACAAAGTGCTGCGCACTTTTACGCAAGTGAGGCGCACTTTGGCCCCAAAAAAACCTATATAAAGCCCCTTTTACCTCTCATATCTCACACATCTTATACACCAACACCTCTCTAACACACACAAACCTCTAAATCACTTTGGAGAGAAGCAAGGAGTGGTGAGGATCCTTGGATCCAATGATCCAAACACCCCTTTAATCCGCCACTTACCACCATGCTACCACCATGAACCACCACCATATTCATAAATTTCCCAGTTCTAACACCATATCTAGACCACCTACCATCCATTTCCAGAATCTAAACACTTATCACTTTGATTCTTAGAGGATTCATACCAAATTCTCTTAAGATCATCATCATAAACCTTTTTTCCAAACACTCCATTTGGTGATATGTTACGGATTTCCAAAAGTTACATAGTATATTCCAGGTTATCTTAGTAGCATTTGGTTGTTGGTTGATCATGGAACTACTAGTTTTGGGTTGATGGTTGTTGTAGTCGAAATATTGGTATTGTTACTTTGCTTCTTATATATGAAACATGAATAATATTTAGATGATTTTGTTATGATTTATGAATATACATGTTTATGAATTCGATGTTATTTTACTTGGATCATTGTTTATCCTTTGATTGATTGTTGCAAATATTATAGGTCGAAAGAGTTAGTTGTAATGGTTGATTTTGAGTCACGAATCAATATCATGCTTATGAGAATTGTGTGGTAAATTGATAAACAACCTATGTAGAATAATGTTTAAGACCTTTCCTTATTTTGACCGACCGAGTTGGAAGGAATTCATATATATGCATATTTGATATAAACCACTCTTAATGCACTAGTGATGATGTAGTATATAGGCCGAAAGGATTCAATGTTATCATTGGTAGATATGCTTGTTATTATGATTACCCATCATATATGACTTGTATGCTTTATTTATATAAAGTCTTGCTCTATCTATATCTATTATGTTATGTGGATCATGTTTTGTTTCTTGCTTACTTTATACACACGTTTTGGCTATTTGATCCGTGACAATAAATTAGCTTTGTTACTTGATAAACAATCTATGAATTGCTACAAATCCCGTGGAACGACGTAGACTTACGCAATACTATATTACACTCGAATAGGGTATACTTGCCCGAATGTTGTGTTTTTGGTTAAAAATCGGTATTTACAGTTATTATAAATTTAAAGCTTGTAGAAAACACACATCAAAGAGTACACTTGTTTTTAAGGTATCACTCCCCCTCATAGTGATATATTACCCTGAATTTTAACAGCAAATGTGTAGAAAAATAGCCACATTTGATTTTATAAAACAAATTTTATATGTATAATTTATAAAATCATTTATCTTTAAAACCTCTTTTTATCCCCCCTAAAAAATAGCATCTATGTTATTTTTGAGTTTAAAGAAATTCATTTTTGAAAATGGTTTTGTTTTGAGTAAGAGAGAAATTTATCACAATAGCATTTTTTTCTAGCATAGGCTTATATAGGGTAACATTTAGGAAAAATAGGATACACCCGCCATGGCTGCAACCCTAACAGGTTGCCCACCAAGATACAGGTAATCTCATCTTTAACTGGAACCCTTCAAACTCATCACAGCCTCAGAACATGATGCATCCATAAAATCCATCTAAAGAAGTGGACTAATTTGCATCAGCTGCAACGATAGCAACACGTAGTTTTTCTAGTATAGGCTCAAATAAGGTAACATTTAGGAAAAAAAGGATACACCCGCCTTGGTTGCAACCCTAATAGGTTTCCTCGCCAAGATACGAGTAATCTCAGCTATAACATGACCCCTTCAAACTCATCATAGCCTTAGAATATGATGCATCCATTAAAACAATCCAAAGAAGTGGACAAATCAGCAACGGTTGCAACAATAGCAACATGCCAGATCGAACCACATTCGTACAATGTAATCACATATCCCAATAATGCATTAATCTCAAAAACTCAAAAAAGCAAGTCCAAAAACAATTACACGTTTGCAATAGCATAGGGCACAAATGCAGGAAAAAAGGATAAGCCCGTAATGGCTGCAAACATAAAAGGTTGCCCCGCCAAGATATGGGTAATGCAAAGACTGGGGAGAATCTAGATGCTTGCAAGGAGAAGTTTGGCCACAACTAAGGTTACATAAATATTTCTACGTAAGCCTTTCCATGACTACACCTCTTCTTGCAAGCATCACACAAAACTTCCCTTGACTCGGATAATAATTAACACTAAAGATCGGATATGCGTGTTAAAAGAACGTTTGGCTCAGATTAAAGCTTATCAAACGAACAAATAAAACTAACCATCATTGTAACCAAAGTTTGTTGGCAAGGAACTACCATCTAAATCATCGATATAGGACACGATGGTTGCCAAACCATTGCACAACAATCGTCTAGCAGCATTTTGTCCGTCATAAGTAACCCGCAAACTCATATTTTATGTTAGATATTAGAAAAAGACTCGGTCACCCCATGTATTTTACTGTTTATTATAGCTCGTAGTTAATAGTTAATCGTATGACATTCGGTATTAGGCCGGGTAATTAAACCCAATGTGTAATCCCATGCCAAGGCCTATGGGTCGGTTTGTAAGACACTATATAAGCCTCTCCCATGCCATAGGAGAGGTGGTTAGTCATTCCATTATACAAGTCACATTTTCTCTCACTAGAAAGTTCTTTCTTCCACTTTCTCTCTCTAAGATTAGGCTAACCCATCTATCTTCCATTGTGTTATGATTTCCAATATCCTACAATTAGGATCAGAGCTCATGAGATGATTAGATCATTTGTGTGTGCGTTTTAGTGCTTGGTTTAGATCAAAAGTTGAGTTTTAGGAGGTTTTAGCTCTTGTTCTTTAGTATCATTGAGTTTTACGTTTCTTGTGTTAAAATTCATGTTTTTGTAGTTGATATAGCCTTCTAGTACTCATTTGTAAAAGAATCCAAGTCAAAACGTCCAAAAGGGTGATTTTTAGGTGTTTTAAGGTGTAAAAGTTCGTAATTCATCGCAACGGTTTGGTGTTCTGTTTGTTGTTAATCGTAGCGGTTTGGTTTACTATTTTGGCGGTTTGTCAGGAAAGTACACTCTTCTGGCGGTTTGTCAGGGTCGTACATTGTGCTAGCGGTTTGTCGTTTCTGACAGCGGCTTGTCTTATTAGGCAGAGGTTTGTCAATAGCGGTTTGTCTTCTAGTGTAGCGGTTTACTAGTAGAGGTTTAGTAATTATAGCGGTTTGATCCGTAGCGGTTTACAGGTCTTTAAAGATAATTTCTCATAGCGATTTGGGAAACAAACCTCTGCCAATTTCATTTCTTGGTAGCGGTTTGGGTTTTCTTCTTCATAGCGATTTACCACTTTCTTCTAGTAGCGGTTTGGCAGTTCGACTTCGTAGCGGTTTACCATCCATAGCGGTTTAGAGGTAGCGGTTTGTTACAGGTTTTGAAGATTTTTCTCAAGGTACTTTGGAAATTAAACCTCTGACCATTTTTCCTCGTGGTAGCGGTTTGGTATAAATTCTTCATAGCGGTTTGACGGTAGTGGTTTGACAATAGCGGTTTGATTACTATTCTAGCGGTTTAGGACACTGTTTTGGAATATTGGACCACTTTGGCATTTGGACTATTTTTCAAACTTGTAAAACATAACAAATTCAAACAACAAAACACTTAAACAAACATCACCACTTTTAACATACATTCACTAATCGTTGTTCGATCAACTTAAATCATTTCACAATCCATTAAGATGGCTAACTCTCTGAAGATATCCAATGTGCCAGTTATGATATTCGGCCACCTATGCTTGATAGGAATGACTTTGCATCATGGAAACAACGTATTTAACTGTATTGTTGAGGTAAAGAGAATGGGGTGAACATCTTGAAGTCAATTGATGAAGGGCCTTTTTAGATGGGCACATTTCGGGAAACACTTGCTAAAGGGAATGAAGGTGCCCTACATCTAGGTCTAGAACGAGCTCGAGTCTATTCTGACCTTTCACCTGAAGATAAGGATAGGTATAACGCTAAAATTCGGGCAACGAATATCCTACTTCAAGGGTTACCAAAATACATCTACACTCTTATTAATCATTACACTGATGCAAAAGACATTTGGGATAATGTGAAGATGCTCTTGGAAGGTTCTGAATTAACAAAAGAAGATCGTGAATCACAGCTATACGATGATTTTGAACACTTCCATCAGAACAAAGGAGAAACCATTCACGAATACTATGTCAGGTTTACCATGCTCATCAACGACATGCGAAACATCAAGATGACCATGCCCAGGATACAGCTGAATTCAAAGTTTGTCAGTAACATGTTGCCTGAATGGGGTATATTCGTGATAGGTGTGAAACTGAACAAAGGCTTAAAGGAATCAAACTATGTTCAGTTGTATGCTTATTTGAAGCAACATGAGGTACATGCCAATGAGAACAAAATGATGTTGGAACGATTCACTCAACACACAGCTGATCCTCTCGCCTTAATGTCTAATGTTTTACCTCAGCAGTACTCCTAACAATCATCTACCACTCCATCATCCACGTATGTTCCACCAGTTACCTATCAACCACACTTTGCTGATAACACACGACTTGATTTAGGTCTCTCTCTAACGGACAACTTGATTGAGAACTTAACCAAAACACTTTCCCTACTTTCTCAATCATACAAAACATACCTCTCTTAAACTAATAATCAACTCAGAACTTCATTAAACATAAGGAACCAAGCCACTATTCAAGATGGTGGGGATGTTGTTCAAAATGTCCAGGGTCGACAGAATAGAGGTCAGGGAAACAATCCAAGGGGCTCAGGTGCAGCTGGTAATGGAGGGGCTCAGAACAGAGTTAGGAATGCAAATCCTGGTCAAGCTAGACAGATTAATGTTATAACTGCAATGGTATAGGACACATTGCAAGGAACTTCACTCAATCCAAGTGACCACAGAATTCATATTACTTCAAAGACAAGATGTTGTTGATGCAAGCTTAAGAAAATGGTGTGGTTTTGGATGAAGAGCAGTTGTTGTTTCTTGCAGGTGGTCATGATACTACCGTTGATGAGGATGTGGATGAGTCACCAATTCAAGATCTAGCACTTAATGTGGATAAGTGTTTCAAGCTGATGAATGTGATGCTTTTGATTCGGATATTGACGAGGCTTCTACTGCATAGACCATGTTCATGGCAAATCTGTCATCAGCAGATCCAGTTTATGATGAAGCCGGTCCGTCATACGATTCAAACATTCTATCTGAGGTACATGAATATGATAACTATCAGGATGCTGTTTGTGAGCATCATGATGCACACGAGATGCATCACGATGTACAACCAAACTGCGTTGTTGAGTCAAATGCTGATTATACAAGTGATAGCAATATGATTCCGTATGATCAGTATGTGAAGGACAACGCAGAGCCAGTTGTACAAAGTAATGTATCTTCTATGCCAAATGATGCTTATATGATGATAATTAATGACATGCATGAACAGACTGTCTAAAGTGTTTCTGCGAATGAGCAGAACAAAGTAGTTAATGCATCATTGACTGCTGAACTTGCAACATATAAGGAACAAGTTGAACTACATGAAAGACGGGCCAAGTTTGAATTAACTGAAAGAGAACAAAAGATTAAGGAAAAATTAAGAATAGTTATCACTGACCATAATATTAAGGAAGAAAATTTGAAAAAGGAACTTCATTCTGTAAAAATTAAACTTAACTCTACCATCAACCATAACAAGTCAATGGTAGAAGAAGTTACGTCTTTGAAAGAGGATTTTAAACAAAAAGAAAACAAATACCTGGAAGAATTTTTGGACATGAAAGCATTAAAAGAAAAGGTCGAGGATAAATTATACAAACAAGACCAGTGTCGTCAAACAGTTCACATGTTATGTAAACCAAGACCTTATTATGATGAACAGAGAAAGGTATCCATTTGCTATAAGAACCTATTATGTCTCACCTGTGCAAAGCAAGTTTAGCCTGCTCTATATAATGGTCATGAATTTATCAAAACTCATCATGTCTCGGCCATAGTGCACAACTCAGAGGATACCCTAGAGATAGCTGAAATCACTATGAAGAAAATGAATGAGATAGTGCACAACTCAGAAGAAAAAAAAGCTAAAGTTGACCAAAATGTTGTGAATAGGAAGTATGATGAGATTGAGCGGAAAAATCTTCTCATTGCAAATGACAATCTAATTACTGATTGCTTGTCCAAAGAAGTGTTTTATATTGCAATAAATTCTGAGCTTACTGTATCTAGATTCACTGAAATGCAAGATGCCCACACTGTTGTTCAAGCACGTTGTCTAGATCTTGAAGCAGAGCTTTCTAAATTACATGATAAGGTTCAAAAACATGATCATACTGAATTAGTAAAACGTTTTTTCAACCTTGAGGTAAATCACTTAAATTTACAATTAAAGTATCAACACCTTAAAGAAAGTTTTAGAAACAACAAATCTCTACTTGCTCGAGATGCTCCTAATTTTGACTCAGTCTTTGTAATCGAAAAAATGAAAGCTTCCATTCAAGGAAAGGACAACGCCATCAAAAAATTAAAAATGAAAATCTCTCAATTAAAATAGACCCGTAGTGAAGCAGTCCGTACTCTTGATTTCAGGGCCTTAGATTTTCTGATCACTCAATTAACTGAAAAAGTCACCATTCTCCAAGAACAAAATGAGTTTTTTTAGGGTTGAGAATGCAAAAATTAAGCAGCATTACAAGGAATTGTATGATTCTATTAAGATCATGCGTGCTAAACATATCGAACAGACAACTGCCTTGTTAACTGAAAATGAGAATCTAAAAGCCCAAATACATGAAAATATGAAACGCATCACTATGGATTCTAGAAAACCAAGAATTCATGGACCTGGTAGGTATGCTATAGATGTTGAACCAATCCCCCCTCGCAATAGGAACAATAAGGAAGTTCATCTAGATTATCTCAAACATCTTAAGGAAAGTGTAGAAACCCTTTGCGAGATAGTAAAGGAAGCTAAGGTTGAAAGACCATTAGATAGATCACTTGCATCTGCTTGCCTTTACACTAAACACTCTCAGGAACTATTAGAATATGCGATTGGCACTTGTCCGAAAGACTTCAATAAACGAGATAAAAAGCATGCTTCTACCCCTTTAACTAGGAAAAAGCGAGTTACTTTTGAGGACCAATGTGAAACATCAAATAGTAACACACATAAACATGTATAGCAACTGAACATTTAGAAGACTAATGTCCTAGTGATTCCTTCTATAGGAGTAAACAGTTGCACTGACGCTAGAGAATCAAAGCCTAGGAGCAATACCAAGAAAAATAGAGGAGTAAAGTTTGAAGATAATCGTTTCGCAAAAGCCTAGATCAAAGGAATTATATGAAGATCAATTTTTCATTGATACATCTATAAATCTTTTGAATATTTTATAAACCCGCGAGGGGGATACATGCTTAAACCATGAAAGCAAGTGTTTTTCCAACTATATGCTATCCAGATATATTATTGCCTAAGTACCTTCCAGTGCCACTATTTACATATCATGAATCCTTAATTACTTGCATTGCGAGTGAACGCGAATATTATGGATAGATCTATCGGGTGTGACAACTCCCGTTGGTTTGCCTATACTTTTGGTATCAATAGCACTATATTTGACTTAATAGGTAACCTTGTCAAGTTACCTTTCCACTTAACAGAGGCGCTCATTTGTTCCCGCATACTCTCCATGTCATAACAGTGATTTCCATGTTAACGTATTGATGTCATGAGCTTAGGCAATTAACACTATTTTCCTAATAAAATGTACTTCTTGATCAAATTATTACACTTTGTTGTGTGGTGTTAAAGAAACGTAACCCATGTTTATAATGACTGTATTCAAAACTATTTTTACATACCCCCCCCCCCCCCCCCCATACTAATACCCCCCCCCCCCCCCCCCCCCACACCTAACTAAAATAACAAAATCCCCCAAAAACAAAACACAACATTTATACACCCTACCCCCCTTACTTTTCGGAGTAAGCGCGAATGCTGTGAATAGATCTATTTGAGACTGAGCTTCCCCGTTGGTGTACCTATACTTTCTGGTAACCTAACGCACTTCATTTGAAACACTATGCGGGTGTTTGGCAAAGGCACCCGTTGGGGCAATTTATTTTGATTATTGATTATCTCAAGGTCTCGGTGCATGAGCTTCGGGCAATAATATTGTTTTCTATAATAATTGTACTCATTGCAATTATTACACTTATGGGTGTATAACAACGTAACCCACTGTTATGATAACTTGTATTCAAACTGTTTTCCATAATGATTGTACTCATTGCAATTATTAGAAATTATGGGTGTATAATAACGTAACCCACTATTGAACTTGTACTCAACTATTATGACTGAAAACCTATAAATCTCACTCAACCTTTGTGTTGACCCTTTTAGCATGTTTATCTCAGGTAATTGAGCAACTTATGGCACGGAGTGGCACGGACTTGAAGATGGCTAAACTTGTTATCATTCAAACTTTATGTTTCTAGATTTTGGGACCTCCTTTATAAAACTCTTATATGATATTGAATGATAACTAAATTTTCCAAAACGTCTCTTTATGAGTCGTTTTCTATGATTATGTTTGTTGATCCATGAAGTAATACCCCATATTAGCTTTCGCTGCTATATGTCAAAAATGGGGGTGTTACAGATTGGTATCAGAGCTCATGGTTATAGAGAACAAGGGTAAAACCTAAACTATAACTACTTTTTTCATCCAAGAAAGTCCTCTGTGCCACTGCAGTTTCCTGAATAGTATGTGTAAGAAATTTCCATGGCAGATAATACACTACTATTATATTATACTAAATAAACTTATACTATTTTACTGGTTTGTTATACAGTCATGTCTTCCCCCACTCATCCTACCCCATCTGATGTTGATGAGGAATGCGCTTTTCCCTCCGCAAATATTCTTGACTATACGTCAACATTAACGAACTATTTCCCTGCAAGATCGGGAAACAACTCCTCTGACTTTTCGGAAAATTCTAAGAATGATGAAATCTCACCTATATTCTCACCTTTCTACAATAATCCATATCAAAAAGACATGCAAGTATTTAATGCTAAGGAATCACCTATTCCACCACTAGATCATATTACTCCACCAGCTATTTTGACTTCATCTCCGGTATTACCACCATCACTACTGTTTGATCCTCGATATTTCTTTGTTCCTGAAGAATTATTGCCACCTAAGAAGCAAATCCATGCCCCATCTTCTTCCTCAACTACGATATCTAATTCATCTCGGAAGCAAGCCTGTATCTTAGTACCACTATCTTTCTCACCTTATACTCCTACCCCACCTCAGATATATGAATTAGGGAAAAGTTCTTTCAAGATGCGTGTAAAACACCATGAGAAACATATTGAAAGTATTTTGAACTACTTAGAAGAACTCTCTTTTCACTATATTGAGAAAATAGAAGAAAGACTTGTTAATGGTTAGATAATCATACCAAGGGATTTTGATGAAGTAAAAACCAAACTTAAGGAAGCCCGTACACAGATAGTTGAACTACAGAAGAAGCATGAGGGACATAGAGACAAGATTGCTTTTATTCACTTTAGGATTTCTGATTTAGAAATGACCCTTGAGGATATCCAAGATCGCCATCAATTATATATGAAGAATCTTATGGGACACACTTCGTGAACTCCAAGACTACTAGATCAAAACCTTATCCTTACCGCTTTCGTTTAAGACACGTAGCATAAGTATCAACACATGTCAGATTTTAGGATATGTAAGATATGTAAGATAAGTTATCCATAAATAAAGTTGTAACTCCATTTTTGTCATTTCTCGTTATCTCCGTCTTCATCATTAAGAACAACATCACCAATTAGGTCAAACACGTCACCACCCGACTATTCCTTTAATGAATCCTTAAATTTTATAGACTAGTTTCCCTGAAAACCAAATAAATTAGAGTAATTAAGAGTAATGTCAGACTTATAACAAAATAGGCCCATAACCCTCAGGTCCCAGGAATCAAAGGTCCTTAAAAACTTCTTTAAGACGATGGTCTTCCCAACTTCTTCTTGACTTCATTTTGATAATATCGAAACTTGACATAGTTATCAATCTCATTGGTTCTTTTATATTCAACTCTGAGTTGGAATACTCGCCTCATACTTTTGAAAACACGTACATCCACGTGTAACTCACCGCATTCTCGGCTAATTGGAAAATGACAGCAAAAATACTCATCTTATAACATCTTGTTTTAAGACATCAACGCGATTGACGTCTCATTATTATCCTCATTATTCCTTATGATTCTAGAACGATACATGACATTGTTTTAATATCATATCCTGTGTCATCTTACTATAAAGTCGACATCATCTTATACCAAATCTTAAGCCAAAAAGACGAAGACGCATCGTTAGACATCCTAGGACAATCCGCCAGCAAGTTTAGCCGTCACCAAGGAATTGAGACCCATAACAAAGTTATTCCATATTCATACCATCCGCATGCTGACAGACAAAGCAAGAGGACTATTCCAAACCCTCGAGGATATGCTACGTACTTGCGCGATAGATTTTGGAAAAGGATGGAAGAGACACTTACCACTGGTAGAATCTTCCTGCATTAACAGTTACCATGCCAGTATTAAGGCAGCACCATTCGAGGCACTTTATGGTCGAAAGTGTCGATCACCTGTTTACTGGGCCAAAGTTGGAGATGTCCAACTAACCGGACCAGAAATAATCCATGAAACCATCGAAAAGATAGTACAAATCCAACAACGCTTGCAAGCTGCAAGAGACCGACAAAGAAATTACACCAGTATAAGGCGAAAGCCTTTAGAATTTCAAGTTGGAGATCGCGTTATGTTAAAAGTGTCACCTCGAAAAAGTGTCATCCGATTTGGAAAGCGAGGAAAGCTTAACCCTCGGTACATTGGACCATTTAAAATCCTTGATAGGATTAGCCCAGTGGCATACAAACTTGAGCTTTCTGAAGAACTCAGTAATGTCCACAATACCTTCCACGTTTCTAATTTAAAGAAATGCCTATCTGACGAATCCCTCGTTATTCCAATGAAAGAACTTCAGCTCGATGACAAACTTAATTTTGTGAAAGAACCAATAGAAATCATAGACCAAGAAGTCAAAAAACTGAAGCAAAGTCGTATCCTTATAGTCAAAGTAAGATGGAACTCTAAAAGAGGACCATAATTTACGTGGGAACGCAAAGATGAAATTCGTGCCAAGTATCCACATCTGTTTTCAAACATTACTCTGGCATCCAACTAAATCTCGGGATGAGATTTCTTTTAAGGGAGGGAGACTATAACAACCCATAATTTTCCTCTATGCAATTATTCATCTATTAAATTAGAAGCAACCATTTTCATGGGAATATTTTTTTTGCTTTAGTCCATCCATTATATAACGTAACTTACATAGTAAACTAAACAAGCTCACGCAACAACCAATGCCAACAACAATTATGTTTACATTATGTAAACATCCTAATATGTCAAGTCTATATTTAAATATCATTTTTACCATGTACGTTATCCATTTAATGTACCATTTACAACGTTATTCCAAAACAAGCATTATACGTTAATGTTTATTCCAAAAACCCTAATTACATGTCAAAAAAAAGTGTCACAAATGTTCAAAGACTGTGTAACAAGTTTACATGCCAATACTTTTGAATATCTTTTCCCTCCTACACCCTATAGTTACAGCCTTCTAAAGCTTAATGTAAAGTCAATTGTGCTGAAATACAAACTAGGTAATTTTACCTCCTAAATCTTGCTTTATATTTACACCACTTTAACCAAAATGTACAAACACCCTTTGCACAACTCCTAAACCCTAAAGCTAATCCTTAATTCAATCTAAACCTAATCCTATAATCCTAAATTCATCTAACCTAACACCAAAAATCATAAAACCATGCAAACCCATTACATCTTAAAACTAGTTTAATAGTTTTCAGAATTTGTTCCGTTAATAAAACATTAAGATATGGGCAAATTAGTTGGTCGGGTATTAAGTAAAAATACTAGGTTGTAGCCTATGTCTTGTGATCATTTTTGCCAATTGAATCACCCGATTCGACGTCGGATGATTTAGTTATAGCCGATTGGCAAAGGTGCGCAAAATTTGAACAACATTTAGTAAATGGTTTTGTCTCTAGATTTTTGTATCTAGTAACACCTGAATATTGTTAAACTAAAAAGTTGTATAGACTCAAAATATCTAACCATGCTTACTGTTTAGGTTGATCAGTATTAACAGTTTGTAAATGGCAACCAATTTACCAGGACTGTGTTGGCTGTTCCAAAAATTAGCCCATGTATAAAACTAATTAAACAACCTCACGCTCTCCATGACTCACACCACCTTCATCACAATACCTCACCCTCACATCACCATCACTCGGCACCCTTATAAGCTCTCCATCACCAACCTTGTACCAAACTTGGCCCCAAGTCTCCAAAAACCCCTATTCATCACCTAAATTCTCCATCTCCTTCAACCTTACTATGCTAATCACTCTAGACTCACAAAAGGTCACTTCCCCCTCCCACTAGCTTCTTAGTCACCTTAGTAGCTGTCATGAATCACTAATCTATAATTAAGCCACCACATTAAGCCAAAACTTGGGCACCAAGTTAGTTCTTGCCTATAAATAGTCGAACCAAAACACACACTTTCATTCATTCCAAAAACACTTCTCCACCTTAAAACTTTTCTCTAGCCTTGCACTAGCATAAGTATAGAAGTCCCAAGGTATGTTTAGAAACCAAGGATTCCAAGGAAGAAGCCATAGAACTCATCTCCAAGCTACACGAACCAAAAACCTCCATTTCGACCCATTTCAAGTTGTAAGCTTTTTCTACTCGTCCTATAAGCTTTGCTACTGTTTTAGGTTATTCATAAACTCTATTAGATCATGAAGGAACTCTTTGTTAATAGCCTTAAACATCAAACCCATTCAAATTGTTTTAAAACCCTAAAACGTACCCGTTTTGATTTTTTTTCAATCACAAGCCCTTTTCATAAGCTATAAGCTCATAAACTCTACTTATTTTAGCTTATTCTAATAAGCATAAAGCTGCGAAAACTCTCTTGGATTTCAAATTATCATTATTATGGTTTTTGAATTGTTTTGCAATAAATCCCATGCAAGGGTAATATAGTGTAAATATTTTGAGAAATTATAACTAGTGGGGCTGAAAAATTGTCATATTCCTAAAAGTTATAAATATAAGGGGATATCTTGCAAGTTTCATAATGTTAAAGGTTTAAAATATATATACATATTTATTATATAAAGGACTCTAAACTTGTAAAAGTTTTATAACAAGGTCTATATTGACCATTTTGCATTCTTAGGTATAAATGATATATTTTTTATATTATTTATAAAAATATATATTAATATTATATAGACTTTAATTTTACTAAAACCCGACACATTTATCATTATAATATCGATCGCGCATTATAAAACATTACGTTATACTATTTTACGTAATCTTATCAATCGACATAGCTTTTGAAAGAAACTTTAAGGATCTTATATAGTATCACGTTTACTATGGGAATTTAATGTAAGGGTTTCACTTTGGATATTCGGTTTGACGAGTTTGCTGGATTTACGATTTAAAGTATCCTGGTTCCTCAAACGTTTACTGCATGACCTCTGAATTTTGATAGCGCCGAAAGTGATACATTATTTTCATAAATTAATAAATCAAAAAGTAATTTGTATGTTAAAACCTTTATAAAGTTTTGATAACATAAACAGTACACACTTATGAACTTGACATAATTATCCTTAGGTTAGTGACGAGGCTGTTACTTTCATTTCTTATACTATGCCATCAATCAGATTTCCCTGTTAAGGTGAGTTCATAACCTCGCATTTTAAATCTTCTAATGTTTTCATAAACCCGTGAGGGGGATACATGCTATAAACCATGATTACGAGTGTTTTTCCAACTATATGATATCTTGATTTATTATTGCCTAAGTCACCTTTACTACCAATATTTCTTAATCATGAACCATTAGTCACTTGCGGGTGAACGCAAATATTGTGGATAGATCTATCTGGGTGTGAAGACTCCCGTTGGTGTGCCTATACTTTTGTTACAATTGCACGATCTATTTGACTTAATGGGTAACCTTGGCAAGTTACCTTTCCACAAGGAGATTTGTTCCTTAACCAATGTCACTACGGTGATTTCCATGTTAACGTATTGATGTCATGAGCTTAGCGCAATAATACTGTTTTTCATAATAATTGTATGTGTTGCAATTATTACCACTTATGATAACTTGTATTCGATTATTACTAAGATAATTGTAAATGCAATTGCAATTATTACTATTTATGGGTGTATAACAACGTGATCGCTATCTATGTTGACTTGTATTTCAAATATTATCATAAACTAGATATTCATCTCAACCTTTGTGTTGACCCTTTTAGCATGTTTATCTTAAGTAATTGAGCAACCTATGGCACGGAGTGGGATTGCACTTGAGGACGTCCAAACTTGTTATCATTCAAACTTTATGTTTTCATGTAGATTTTGGGACCTCTGTTTTTATAAAACTCAGATTATATTGAATGATAACTAAATTTTCTAAAACGTCTCTTTATGAGTCGTTTTCTATGATTATGTCTGTTGATCCATGAAGTAATAACCCAGATTAGCTTCCGCTGCTATATGTCAAAAATGGGGGTGTTACACAACTAGACTACAAAGTAAACGTTATAAGAAGTGACAATGGATTTGTGTTCAAAAATAGTGTAATGAATCAATTCTGTGAATTAAAGGGTATTAAGAGGGAATTCAGTGTTCCGAGAACTCCTCAGCAGAATGGTGTTGCTGAGAGGAGGAATAAAACACTGATAGAGGCTGCAAGAACTATGTTAGTTAACTCTAAGTTGCCAACCACAATTAGGCTGAAGCAGTTAATACTACTTGTTATGTGCTAAATAGGGTCTTAGTCATTAAGCCTCATAACAAGACACCTTATGAACTTATTCGTGGAATAACCCCATTGATAGACTTCATGAAACCTTTTGGGTGTCCTGTTACCATCTTAAATACCAGGGATCATCTAGGCAAGTTTGATGGAAAAGCTGATGAGGGATTTTTTGTTGGGTACTCTATGGTTAGCAAAGCCATGAGAGTATTTAACAAGAGGACCAAGATAGTTGAAGAGACCTTAAACATTAGATTTCTTGAAAATGCACCTAATGTGACAGGAAATGGACCAGACTGGCTTTTTGATGTTGATTCTTTGACAAAATCTATGAACTATGTGCCAGTTGTTGCAGAAAATTAAACTAATGGTATTGCAGGAACTAAAGATAATATTGTTGCAGGTCAAGCTAAAAAGAAGATAGAACCTGAACAAGAGTACATCCTAATACCTTTCTGCACAACTGATCCATTAATCTCTCAAGGTCCTAAGGATAGTGAAGAATATATTAGTATGAAGCCTACAGAAGTGAATGAAAGTCGAGCTTCTGATAAAGGTGAGGAGGATGAACAAGACACAAGAAATGAGTTTGAAAGGCTACTTCAACAGGAAAAGCAGACTAACAGTACTAATAGTTTTAATACTGTTGGTACACCTGTTAGTGCTGCTGGACCATCTTTTACTAATGATGATCCATCATCACCAGTTAATGCTGCTAAAGCTTCTAATGCATTTGAGGATCATCTATTTGAATGATTTTCTCCTTTTAAAAATGCATTTACTCTTCCAGATGTTTCAAATGTGTTTTTAATTGATGATACAGGAATTTTTGGTAATGCTTATGATGATGAAGATGTGGGTGCAGAAGCTGACCTCAATAACTTGGAAACAACCATGAATGTCAGTCCTATTCCCACAACCAGAATTGACAAGTATCATCCTAAAGACCAGATTTAGTAGAGATTAAATTTAGTATTCAATCAAGAGAATGACCAAGAATTTTCTGGATGAAACATGCTATGGTTAGTTACATTAATATGCAGAGGAGAACAAATCACAAAGATTATCAAAACTGCTTATTTGCCTGTTTTCTCTCTCAAAAAGAACCCAAGAAAGTGATTCAAGCTTTGGCAAATCCAAGCTGGGTAGAAGCAATGCAAGAGGAGCTTCTGCAATTTAAACTTCAAAAGGTTTGGACTCTGGTGGATTTACCTAATGGCAAGAGGGCAATTGGAACCAAATGGGTCTTTAGAAATAAGAAAGATGAGAGAGGAATTGTAGTCAGAAACAAAGCAAGACTGGTTGCACAAGGTTATACCCAAGAAGAAGGCATTGATTATGATGAGGTTTTTGCTCCTGTTGCTAGGATAGAAGCAATCAGGTTATTTTTGGCCTATGCATCATTTATGGGGTTCATTGTGTACCAGATGGATGTGAAGAGTGCCTTCTTATATGGTACTATTGAAGAGGAGGTATATGTTTGCCAACCTCCTGGTTTTGAAGATCCACATTTCCCTGACAAAGTGTATAAGGTAGAAAAAGCTTTATATGGTCTACATCAAGCTCCTAGAGCCTGGTATGAGACCTTGTCTACCTACTTAATTGAAAATGGATTTAGAAGAGGCACTATAGATAAGACTTTGTTCATCAAGAAGGAAAAAGGTGATATCTTGTTAGTACAGGTGTATGTTGATGATATCATCTTTGGGTCCACAAAGAAGTCTTTATGTGATGAGTTTGAAGGTTTGATGCACAAGAGATTTCAGATGAGTTCTATGGGAGAACTCACTTTCTTCTTAGGATTACAAGTACAACAGAAGGAGGATGGAATCTTCATTAGCCAAGACAAATATGTGGCTGAAATATTGAAGAAGTTTGATTTTGCCACTGTGAAGACAGCAAGCACTCCAATAGAGACTAATAAGGCATTGGTTAAGGATGAAGAAGCTGAAGTTGTAGATGTTCATTTATACAGATCAATGATTAGATCATTGATGTACTTGACAGAAAAAAAACTTCTAGCCTGATATATGTTTGTTCGTTTGTGTACTCTTGCAAGAGTTCAAAGTTAAACCAAAGACTTCACATATCATGTTGTGAAGTGATTTTTAGATATGAAAGGTTAAACTAAATTGGGCCTTTGGTATCCTAGAGATTCACCATTTGACTTGGAGGCTTTTTCAGATAGTGATTATGCTGGTGCCAGTCTTGACAGGAAATCCACAACAGGAGGTTGTCAATTTCTTGGCAAGAGATTAATTTCATGGCAATGCAAGAAGCAGACTATAGTTGCCAACTCTACTACTGAAGCAGAGTATGTTGCTGCTGCTAATTGCTGTGGACAGGTGCTATGGATTCAAAATCAAATGCTTGATTATGAGTTCAACTTTATGAACACCAAGATTTTCATTGATAATGAAAGCACCATTTGTATTGTGAAAAATCCAGTATTTCACTCTAAAACCAAGCACATAGAGATAAGGCACCATTTCATCAGAGATTGTTATGAGAAGAAGTTGATTCAAGTGATTAAGATTCACACAGACCATAATGTTGCAGATCTTCTCACAAAGGCTTTTGATGTTAGCAGGTTTAACTTTCTAATTGCTAGCATTGGATTACTTAATCTCTGAAGTATTGTTTGAGGGGAGGTTAATGTGTTTGGATAACAGTTCTTAACTTTTATTCATGGGTTATGCATAAATATGGATTCTCATGAACTCTCACATGTCTATCTAGTCTTTTCTAGTGTGCTTGTGATGAATAGAGGCATGTTGTTGTATAATTATTGAAGACAGAGTTAATACTGTTAGATATCTCTTAGTTTATACTGCTGGATGAAACTTTGTACAAAAGTTGATGCTGCTAGGCTTAGTTAGTGCTGCTTACACGGGTTTAGTAATGAGATTGATGATTAGTATTGGGTTTCTACTGGTAACTATTTTGTTTATACTGCTACAAAAGTTAGTGCTATTGGGCAAAAGTTAGTACTGCTGGGCAAAAGTTAGTACTGTTGAGCTAAATTTAGAATTGCTTGTTACCGTTAATACTGTTCGGGGCATAACAGATTTTCATTAATTAATTATAACCGTTGAGATATT
>BQNB010001080.1:602-35748 GCA_026074375.1 Tanacetum coccineum
GGCTACTGGTGCCGCTCCTGGAATTAAATCTATTTGAAATTCTACTTGGCGAACTGGAGGAAGGCCAGGTAGATCTTCAAGAAAAACTTTCGGAAATTCTCTGACTACTGGTATATCTTCTAGTCGTTTTTTATCTGACTTCTTCTCTATTACTTGCGCTACGAAAACTTGATATCATTTGGATATATACCTTTCGGTTTTTATATAGGATATAAGGCTTAGTCGGGTTGTACTTCGATCACCTCAGATGATCAAAGTTTCACCGTCAATGGGGATGTGGACGACTTTCTCATCACAGATAATTCTAGCATGATACTTGGATAACCAATCCATACCAAGGATGACATCAAAACTACCAAGTTTAATCGGCATGAGATCAATTTTGAAAGGTTGATTTAGAAAAATTAGAGTGCAACCTTGGATAAAGGTATTAGTGCCTACTAGGTTTCCATCGGCCATTTTAATGTCGTAGGTAGTATCTAGTGTAATTGGTAGGATATTAAGCATAGAAGCAAGAGATATGGATACAAAACTCTTATCGGCTCCTGAATCAAATAATACTCTAGCTAAATGTTGGTTTAGAAGGAACATACCTGTGACTACGTTCGGGTCTTGGTGAGCGTTCTTGTCCCCCAGCAAGTATGCTCTTCCATGGGCATTGTTGTTTGCTCTTGAGCACTGACTTTTGTAGTGCCCTTTCTCTCCGCAGGCATGACAAGTTACGGATACTGGTAGTAGGTTGCTTCCAGTGGATGGCCCTTTATTTCTGTAGTTCCTGGTCAAATGACCCGCCTTGTTGCAAGTCTGACACTTGACAGTGCAAGGTCGTGTGATGCAGGGTGCATTTCTTACACAGGGGAAGGCTTCTAGTATACCTACTGTTTTCAGTTGGGGTGGCAACATAAGCCCTGACAGATTCTTACCTTCTATTCTGTTGCTGTTGGTGATCATTGTTGCGGTTGTTATTGTTGTTGTTATGGTTGTTTTGGTAGTTGTTGTTGGTGAAGGTTCTTCTATCATCAAACTTTCGTTTATGATCATTGGTTCCTTGCACAGAATTGTGCTTTGTTACTTGATCCAGTAACCTCTGGGTTATGGTAATAGCTTCCTTCAAAGTTTGAGGCTTTGAAGCGGTAACATTTCCTTTAATACTTCTAGGTAATCCCCCGATGAAGACTTCCATGAGTTTTGATAGTAATCTTGGATACCATATTTGAGGCATATTATTGCCAAATCTTGGAATCTTCTAAGTAATTCGTGAGCATTCATTTATTATATAGTCAGATTGTAAAATTCATCTTCCATTTTCTTGATCTCAGTTCGGGGACAATACTTCTTTATTAAGATCTTTTTAAATTCGGACCAGGGAATCTTGTAGGCTTCCTCTATTCCAATAGGCTGTGCGAATGAATTCCACCAGGACAAAGCTTCTTCAATTATGAGTAACCAGTAGCCAAATTTCACTTGCATAGTGTTTCCTCGCTGATAAGTTATACAGAGAAATACTGATTTCAGTTGTGTCAAACCAGCGGATGAGGCCAATGGCGCCTTCCGTACCTTTGAAATTGAAAGGTTGGCAACTCATAAACTCTTTGTAGCTAAATTTTCTTGCTACAGGAGTTTCTATTTGTCCGATGTTCCTATTGGTATTGTAAGTATTTGCCATAGTAGCAACTTGTACTTCCAAAGTTGCGGCAACACTATTAGCAACTAGTTTCCTGATGGCGGTTTGAGTCATGGCTAGTGCTGCAGATGTTGATGTCCTCTTGGGAGCCATTCTATTAACATTTACAAGATAACACAAAATTCAAGATGATATTTTTTTATTTTTAAATTTATTTTTTTTTATTTTTTTTTTTAAAGTCATTGATCTTAAATTTTTTTTCATATATAGTGATATTGAATTTATTTGACATATCATTGTATGGATTCTTATTTTGATACAAGTTCTAACAAAGAAATACACATTCTTTGATATTACATTGCAGGATATAACAAAAAAATTTAGAATTTAAGACTTCCAGAGATGGACACTCTAACAAGCATCTGGCTCATTAGGTTTCTCGAGGATTGGTTCACTTTTCAGTGATCGTTATATGATCCATAATGAGTTATCACACTACAAAATTATTGGAATAGACTCAACCATGACATAAATTCCAAATCCAGTATCATAAAACATCGGGTATAATGGAATCACCACTGGATTAAGTCATAAATAAACTCTGTCTACATTTTTACTTACAAAAAGGACAAGTGTCGTTATTTATGCCACACATCCCGTGGTTGGATTCTAAACAAAAGTTGTAAATGACAAGGATCTAGTCTGGTAGTCTGGTGGTCCTCCCTTGTGGTTCTTGAGCTCACAGATCTTGTCTAGAAGACTCTTCATATCTCATCGGTGGCAAATCTGGATATCCTCGATGAGTATCTCTAGAGTAGAACGTAATGACAGCACGAGCAAGAACAATTCTCGATCATATGCTTATTTGCTCTTTCTGAAATCCAGAAATCTGGGTACGGGCTTCTTGAAGTTCAGTTTCTAGTTGGTCAAAATCTCGTTGTATGATTACTCGACCATTACCAAGACCTTCTATCTTATCTTCCATGTGCTCAATGCGCTCAAGAGGGAGCTCATCTAAGTGATTCAAAATAGTCTCGGTCTGTTCCTCATGGCGCTCCAGACTCGTCTTATGAGAACTGTCTCCAATCTCAAATACTTGAGGTAGGGCAGAAGTAGAGGAGGATGATCAGGAACGGGCTCGTTTCCGAGATGGTAAAATCTCTTTAGGAAGAAAGAAATCTCGGGGATCAAACATTGGTGATAGTGTTAGCACTGGAGATGGAGGCAAAATAGTTGGTGGAGCAATAGGAGCTCGTAGCAGTGGAATAGGTGATTCATTATTAGTAGCATTATATGCTTGCATAAACTTCATATACGGATCATCATGGAAAGGTGAAATGGTTAGCGAGGCTAAAAGATCCTTAGATAAATCCTCTAAAGGGTCAGAAAAGGTGTTTCCCGGTGAAGCTGGGAAATAGTTCGATGAAGCCGGGGTATAGTCAGGAGTATTCGTAGAGGAAAAAGCATCCTCAATATAGGAATCAGATAGGACGATAATAGGGTGGGTGGATGTAGACATGATTCTGAAACAACCCAGTGGAAAAATAACATAAGTTATTTATATAATAGTTATGTATCTTTACATGCTATTCAGGAAATGTAGTGGCACGGAGGACTTTCTTGGATGGAAATTGGTTATAGTTTAGGTTTTAACCTTGTTATCTATAACCGAGGCTCTTGATACCAGTCTATAACACCCCCTATATTTGAAATATAGCAGCGGAAGCTAATTTGGGATATTACTTCATGAATCAACAGTCATAATCATAGAAAATGACTCAAAAGAGATGTTTGAAAAATTTAGTTATCTTTTTTTTAGGTAAAGGGTTTCCCCGGTAAATAGTATTACACCAAAAAAGCTTTTAAGTACAAGGGATATAGGTGGTGTCCTATATCACAGCCCATTACATAGGCAACAAGCATGCACATCAAGTGCAACATACCAAAAACCAACATAAGAGTGACATGCCACTCTTATGAACTAACAATGAAGAACAAACGTCTTCGCACAAACATAAACTAGGAAAATTCCAAAGTACACAAACACATTACTAGCGTATTCTTCCTAATTTAACTTGCCTCAATGGGAGACATTACCGCACCCATCGAACTTCCATTACTTTCAATCATGACCATTGAACGGATAGCATATTAATTTGCAAATCAGCACTCGCTCATAATTGAGCTTCAAATCCGTCATAGAAACCAAAATCCATCAAAAGAGATGGAGACTTCCACAACCATCAAGCTTCTCTTAGATACCTCATGAACGCCATTAGCTTGTAGACTGAATCAGAACACCATACATGATCAAATCTGGACGAAACAGATTGAAACAATTATGTTAAATATATAACATAAATGAGTCTTTAAAGGTTTAAATATATTTAAGTGTAAAAATATTCATTTTATACATTTAAAAGAATTCAAAAATGATTATTATATAACCCTTGGTATATATTAATTTTACAATTTATATCCCTTTATATTTATTTCAATACATTTAAACCCTTAACTTAGAAATATGGTGCAAAACAGGCCCCTTATGGTTTAACTTTAGGATAATTACATTTTGGCCCGAAGTTTAAAGTTTTTAAAGGTTACAATATATACCTCTTATGCATGTAAGGTTTTGCGTTTTTAGTCAAATTTATCATAATCTTTGTATTTTTGATTCAAATCAATTTGCAGCTTATAGTTTTATTTACTATCGCTATATAGTTAATGTTTACGAGCTTGTAGCTTATCGGAATGTGCTTATGAGTTTGAAATTCCAAAATGGGTTTGTTTGGTTTTTAAATGCGCGACCCGAATGGGTTCTAGATTTTAGGATTTGTTTTTAAAGCTTGTAAAATTGATAAATGAGATTATAGATATAGCTTATAGGACCTAAGCGTATTTAGCTTTTGCTTTTTAGAGTTTACGAATATAGGATTTACAATATGGTGTGTTTGCGTTTAGGATCAAACGAGTAGATTTACGGTTTCCAAAGAGTTTGATTTGAACTAAGGATTATATGAAAGCTTATACAATGGATCTAAATATGACAAGAGTTTATAGAAACAAGTTATGAGGCTTATAGAGCTTGAATGGATCGAATATGCTTGATACTAGTCGAAAATGATAAAATGTTAACCGAAAGTTGGAGATGAATGACCAAGAACTCTCCTTTCTTATACCATTTGTTCCAAAATAGCTTAATACATTTCCTTCCTTTCCTTAGCTTGGCTAGAACATGATTTTGAGGTAGGGTTTAGTTTAAATGGTGAATTTTGAAAGTATGCATGTATGCGTGTATATATAGGCTAGAAACTTGAAGTGGTGGCCAAGTTGAGAAGAGTGGTGGCCAAGGTAGCTATAGTGATATTAGAAGCTAGGAGATAGTTAGCAAGGTGTTTAGAAGGTAGGAGGTTCGAATTCACCAGGTGGTGACAGTAGGTAGTGAGGGGGCGCATGGTGAGTGAAAGATGTGCTAGGTGCACGTTACTGGGGTGCAAGGTGGTGACAGGTGGTGAGCATAGTGGAGCTATGCTTGCATACGTTTTGGCTTGCGTTTTAATCTTGGTTCGAGTCTTGTTAAGGTGTTATCGGGGTGATTTGATTGTTTTTAGGGTTTAGGAGTTTTTAGTTTAGGGACGAGTATGTGTAGTAAAATGGAAGGAAATCTAGTTTAAATGTGATGCTTAAGAAGCTTGTAACTTGAGCTTAAGAGGTGGTACGAAATCTACAAAGAAATTGGAGGGAAAAATGCATAGCAGGCTTGGGATGAGTCTACACAAATACAAATGCAAACACAATATTAGAAAAAGCACAATATTAGAACAAGCATAATTATTAGGACAAATAGTAAACAAAACGTACCATTACTTCTGCATAATTTTCTACATCAATAAGATGTAGAGCAGAATTGAGACGAGTCTACACAAATACAAATACAAGCACAATATTAGGACAAGCACAATATTAGAACAAGTACAATATTATGACAAAACGTACCATTGTTTTCGTTAGATTGAGCATGAATGATTTTTTTGTTATTGAGTCCCATTGCTTATTTTGTTACTTGAATGATGAATTATGAATGATGAATGATTCACCTATTTATATAGGCATGAGTTAGTAATTTGAACTTTAGCATTGAATGAAATTAGCATTCATTTCCATCTTTCAAGCATTTCAATTAGAAACGCATTTCAATTAACAGGGATAGGTTCTAGAGAAAACCATATTTTAGTAGAAAACCTAAAAAACTAAACAGATGCACTGAAAAAACCAAATGGATGCCTTAATTTTTTCAGGCTATATAAAAGATTTTTCAGTGCATCAGTTTAGTATTTTTAGTGCATGTGTTTGAGTTTTCTAGGTTTTCCACCGAGATTAGGTTTTCTCTCGATCTCATTCCTCAATTAACATTCAATTAGACGGTTTTAAAATTTTCTCACATTTAATTAAACGGTTTCAAGCATTTCAATTAGACGGTTTTAATGTGAAGATTCAAGATCCCCATAGCATTAAATTTTAGTGTTTTTCAACTTTCAAGATTCTTTTGAAAAAGAATCTTAAATCTTTTTTATAAGGAGTATAGATATGAAATTGACTAGTTTTATTGGGTATACATGAAATTAGTTGTGTTTTAAGGGGTATATATGAAATTCACCCAATATTGAGTTAAATAAATAGAATTATTGTCTCCTATTTTTTTTAGATCTTTTTCTTTTAATTTTTACCTTAAATATTTTTATTTATGTTATATAATACTATAAAAATTCTAACAATGGAAATATATTTAAAAACCAATTAATTCATATATTTTTTAGTAATATTATATGATACAAACATAAATATTTAGAGCACAGGGAGTCGTGGTGCCAAACTCTTTGTGCCAAACTCCAAAAGTGGGGTCACGTCAGCAAAATGGAGTTTGGCACCAGAAATGCCATGGCACCAGAATTCAGTGGGAGTGGTTTGGCACTCAAAATTCTAGTGTCATAACATTTTTTTATTATTTTTTTTAAATAAAAAATTTAAATAAAACATACATTATATAAAATAATTTTTTTTCATTACGAGAATATAAGATTTTTTTTTAAACTTATAAATAGAATAAGATTTTTTTAAAAATTAAAAGAAAAAGAAAAAAAAAATATTTTTAGTCTTCTTCTTCTTCCCCATGCGTCTTCTTCCCCATGCTTTTCTTCCACCTGCAAAAAAAAATATACATCACAAACACAAAAACACAAACACACACACACACATGAACACACACTTAAACAAAAAAAAAGAAGTTTGGCGTGGGCTGTTAGCCACGGCGCCAGAAGCCATGGTGCGAACCATGGAGTGGTGCGCCATCGGCAATTCTCGCGCCATAGCTTGGCACCACCATAACAGCCAACGACTCCCTCCCCTCTAAGTAATAACTTTCATGAGGAGGGTTTTGAATGACTCTAGGGATAACATTAGAGGAAGAGCATACATTTTGGGAAGGTGAAGAGGATGAGTTGGAATGAAATGATTCATCATCATTTTCATCAACTGTGTCGTCTAGTGGAAGAGATGAAGAAGGATGATTTTGAGTGGTGGAGGAGGAGCTAGCATTTGACTTACGAGGTCTTTCTTTCCTCGATCTGCTAGCGTCTTTCGCTCATAATTAGGAGCGAGCGGATACATGGCTCGATCATGTGAGACGAAATGATCGAATTCTAGCTCAAGGGAGACGGACACAACATGCTTGAACAATCTAGTCAAAAGCATTCCAGTTGAGATCAACATAGACCCAAAACTTTGTACGCATAGACCTAATGGAATCAATCCTAGACACTCATTTTTTCAGCAAAATATAAAAACCCATTTTCTACGTTTTTTTTTTAATAAAATATCTTGACAAACGGCTTTAATTCGTCAAACAACAAAAAACTATCTCCCATTGCACCAGTAGGGGTTAGTTTTTTTTTATCTTTCAGTAAGACATCTAACGTGTCGATATACTTTCGAATACTTTTTTCTCGATTTTTTTTTCAGTCACGTTTTGAAAATAATTCAGCAGTGTGTTTGTGATACAAATTCACATTGTGTTTCATAAATCACATCTGATTTCATAAAATCATATACAAGATCACATGTGAATTTTTTCCTGGATGTTATCTAAAAGAAAAATTCGAAAAAAATTTGGTCGAATACAGTTTATGAAATGCGCCTTCTATTAGAAATTGATTTAATTCTCGTCGGCTATGGTATGTTCTGTAGTGCTTACGTAACGATTTCTCGGTTTGTGAGAATATTTAATTTAAAAAAGAAGGTGAAAAAGTAAGTTTTTATTATTTTGATTAAAAATGAGTGGACCTTTATTGATGGTGTTTTTGCGGTCTATGCTAAATTTTGAGTGTATATTAAACTTTTGCCCGTTACATATATTACTGTGTATTTAATATACTAGTTAGTACTAAAAGAAATAAAAATTTATGGTGGGGGTGTCGGCACTACTAAAGTAACCGAAATACTAGAAAACCCTAGTACTAGACACCTATAAATAGGGATCACGATGCACCCTAAAAGGTACACATCTTTATTCTTATTCTCTCTGACATATACTCTGACAATATGAATACTTACTCTCACACCGGAGTCTAATCGTGAGGTCCGTCCCCACGGTAAGACTAACGGTTTACTTTTAATTACGCAGAAAATCATCACTTCTCTTACTCTAGTACAAGGTCAAACATTCAAGTCATTTGGAGACCCGACCCGACAAAGGACTTCGACACTTTACTAAACCCGACACGAATTTTGTAATAACAAGTATCATCCCTATATTTAAAACCTATGATTGCAACCAAATGGCTCATTTCAACAAAATCCCCAACCCCACAGTTCTAAACCCAACTAGCCCTTAATGTTGTTTTATAATGCGAGTGGCTTTTTTCTAAAAATATCATACGCGGTAATATGAATGAAATACGGAGCAATGAGGGTACTAATGTACTATAACTAGTTGGTTACCGCAGTTTAATTATGATTTACTTAATGATTGTATTAAATTGTATTGATAACTCTGCCTTAATGGTGTTGAGTGTTGACATTATGCGTTGCATTGTAATAGATCCAAATCGTCCACACGTAGAGTACAAGTCCGTTTTACTTTCTAGTATTTAAATTCCAAAAAAATTATTGGATGGGGAACAAAGATTTGCGTTCAGATCTGGCACCACAGTATGCCCAATTATTTTTGTTTCTTTACTTCAATAATACTATATCGCAAGTTTTGAATCTATATGCAGGTGAAACACATTTAATAATTGCATATTTTCGTGATTTACCTTTTTATTTATTTTATATATCGTATAAACTTCTCGTACGACTGGCCGTAATAGAGAGATCGAAAGCACACAAATTGGGTAACCGGACCGCCCATGATCTCTTAAAACATTACCTCCAATACCACGCATGGTGGGTGAAATTTTGGCTAGGGTTTGGTTAACCAGTTGACCGAACAAAATGAGAAGGAAAAAGAAAACAAAAACAGCTATTTAGACCGTTGGGCGGGAACGAGGTTTTAAGCCCGCGCTTCGTTGCGGGGTGTGAGCGTGATGTTTTATTTTAAGGACTAACTTTGCAACAAACGGATTACCTCATGGACTATTTCCTTAACTTGATAACCACAAAGACAATTTTTGTAAATTTTTTCTGAAATTTTTAACGGAGACAGTCACTAAAGTTATCGGTCTATTGCAAAGTTAGTCCTTAATGACTAACTTTGCAACGGATCAATAACCTCAGGGATTATTCCCGTAACTTGATAACCCCAAGGGCAATTTTTGTAAATTATTGCTGAAAATTTATACGGAAACAGTCTCTGAGGTTATTGGTCCGTTGCAAACTTAAGTAACGACCGTTTAGGACTAACTTTGCAACAGACCGATAACCTGATGGACTACTTTCGTAACTTGTGGTACTGTTCATTTTACTATTCCTCATTTTTTAATTCGTTTTTTTATCTTTTTACTTAACGGTCATTACTTAACGATGCTTGATAATCGTATATTTTATATAATTATAATAAGAAAAGTAAATTTAAAGTTTTTTTTTTTTTGCTCTTTCTTCCGTGCTTATCTAAATATATATACTTTGTATAAAGAGTGTATAACTTTTTTTAAAACTTAAGATACTTAAAAGGTGCTACTATAGAGACCCCATGGCTCACATATTTTGTACGTTTCACAAATTTCAACCCTCTTTTGTTCTCCTTTTCACAGTATACAGTATTTTATCAGAATTTGTTCCGTACTTTTTGTCAGTTTAATATTTATGACTTGTTAAACTTTATAATTTTTATTCCGCACTTTCCGTTTCACAGTTTTATAATATAAACGAAATTGTAAAAATAAAATAAAAATTAAAAAAAATACCAAAAAACATACGAGGGTACAAATGCTTTTTAGGGGGCTCTTTATAACCTATCCCCTTAAAAATAGTACTCCCTCCGTCTCAAAATTATTGTCCCCCGACAAAAAACACACAGTTTAATAAAAGTGCATTTATTACTGCTTTCTCTCTCTTACTTTTTGACAGAATGACAGTTTTACCCTTAGCTAATTAATTAAAGTCTTCTTTAAAGTTTGTAATAATAATTTTAAACAAGGGTAATATAGTAAACTTGATCAAACTTTCTTATCTATTTTTAGTAGTGGACAATTAAATTGGGACATCCCAAAAAAAATGTGAACAATAAAAATGGGACGGAGGGAGTAATATATTATATTTAAGAACCTTTTATTAAAAATGATAACAAAATCCACCATTAAATTAATAGTTTAAATATTGCTTAATAGTTAATACTCAAACTTTATAATTTTTCGTATATAACGCGTAAACATTTTTTTCGCAATAACTACAAATTTAACCCGTAAATTTTGCATTAAGGTTTACACAAAAATCACAAGTTCGCATGTATAACTATGTAACATTATACACTGTTGCTTTACGTGAATATTTATCTAGTAGAAACATAGTGCTTGTATTGTTTCATCTTGATAAATATTTCATGTATATGAACATTTTTTAGAAATGATATTATACACGATTCAGTAAATTATTTAAGATTCTAATCATGTCTTTGACACCATTCTTTTACGAAAGTTGGCAAACATTTTGAATAGTGGGGCAATTTCATATCTCACGTCAAAATCAAAAAATTTATATTTATCAAATAATACATTAAAAACATTGTACATCTATATCTATACTAATATATAAAACATTTTGCTTCATTTTTTAATGTGAAATTGTGGAAAACTGAATCCCACACATGAAAGGTACGCATATTCATTATAATAAGTACAATGTTCCAACTTTGCAATATTCATTATGGTTGCATAAAAGGAAAATACACGCCTGACTTCTATAATGTAGGTAACTACAACTATTCAAGGCCATAATATAAAAGGAAAGTCTGACTTGTATAATGTATAGGGCTAGAATTTTTATTAAAGGAAAATATTGAATTGTATCATTAAGATGCAAGGTGTGATTGCTATGGAAAGATATGTGTAGTTGTAACTTATGAAACTATATTTGATAAGGTCTTTTCTGTCACAACTCGCAATTTTCGATATTTTAAATTACTATTTTACCCTTTGACTTTTTGGTTCTGACTTGACTTTTGACTTGCGTAGGAGACGATAAAAAAGATGTAAATTCAAATTACTGGGGATGAGACATCGAATTACCGACATGATTCATGTTTGTCAAAGTCTAGCTTCTGAATGGAATATCGGAAAAAAGTTTTTAAATGAAACAGGAACCCTCCTCCACCCCCTGCAAGATATGATATCAGAGTTCTTCTGGTATTACAAAACATTTCTTAATAAGCAAGATAATAAAGAGGCGGGTCAGCGATTAGCGATCCTTCTCACCCTCTGGTGTTCACTAAGAGGAAAGTTGGTGTTAGTGTTGTAAGTCTGCCTGGTGCATTCTGATTACTCAGTCCCTAAAGTGATAGGGGGATCTCAAAATGTTAGTGGCGTTAAGCCGATCCTTTAGACCTTAAAAATGGAGGAACAATTATCGGATGTCTATTGAAAACTTGGTGGAAGTCGGTACAAAACTATGGTTACGATACAAAAATGACGGATGACCAAGAAAAACTTAGAGGATATTCGTCTGCCTCTCATGTGAGATTCAATTGGTCTTTAAATGTTGTTATGTCTTTAAACATTCAAGGTCTTGGCAATCAGAGCAAGAAACAGTGGATTCGGAGTTACAACACTAAGATAAGATTAACTTTGTTGCTATTCAACGAAACAAAGTTTGGAGAGCATTAATTTTTTTCTATCAAAGAGTTTGTATGGGGGTAATTCTTTTTTTGACTTTTCTTTTAGTTCTGCTCTGTTGGTCTTTCAGGAGGACATTCTATGTGTGTGGGATCGTAATAGCTTTGTTAATGATAATGCACATTTTCTGATTTTTTGTGGCGGTTCGTCGGTACTCTGGCTTTTCTACTCGCTACTAAGGGTTTTTGTTGTTTATATTTATTGCTCCACAAGATATCTTGAGCAAGAAAATCTCTTTGGGAATTTATTATCACAATTATTGATAACATGGGATGGAGATTGCATTATTTTTAGGCGATTGCAATGAAGTTAGACAAACAAGAAAGGTTTGGGACGATTTTTAATGAAACGGCCGCCAATGCTTTTTAATCACTTCATTCTCTTCTGCTGGAGTGCTTTATTGATCCTTCCCCTTGATAGGATATTCGTTTACTTGGGATATCCAAATCGGCCTAAGATGAAAATGTGAGTAATTGGATAGGTTTTTAACGCGTTCTGTAAGGTTTGTACTTCTGATATTTCCTTCTCGGTCAGCTATTTGTCTTGACATGCATCTTTCTCGTTCAAAGACACACCATCATTCATGCCTGCGAAGTTGTTACCTTGATTAGTTGGGCCTATCTCCTTTTCGTGTCTATCAATATTGGTTTCACAGAAATGGTCGTTGATAAACTCATTCTAAGGATTCATGGAGCTTTTTCAATTTCTAATGATTCTAAGAAGATTATCTTTTAAATGAAACAGGCTCTAAGGCACTTAAGCTTCAATAAAAGAGTGTGTAAAGATCGGTTTATAAATGCTATGAGATGATACTTGGTACTTTTTATCTAAAGCTCGGTTGTCTGATTCGCCTTGACTAGTTATTCGAAAGGGTTTTAATCCTTTAGCAACGAAGGAGTTAGTCGCTAGCTGAAAGGATTCTCTCTTAAAGAGCTTCGATTAATTTTAACAAAAGTCACTCTTTTAGACTTGGTCAGAATAGCAAGGTGAGATGGGCCAGATTGAAGGCGATGATAATTTAATTACAAATATTTTCATGGGAATAATTTAATAAGAAAAGATCGCAACTTGCTATTCGTTGGTGTTTTAATAAGGATCGGAGTTTGGATTGACGAGCCTCGTAAGGTTTAAAACGAATTGTTATCATGCATTGCAGAATCGCTTCCGCTTGTGCGTCCTTCTGGTCCTTGTATTGAGTATATGATTGCATTTGTTCAAATAGCCTTTCTTTGAGCAGTGCATGAGCTTTGGAGTGTTGTTGTTACGTCGTGATGGATCAAGAAAGCTCGGTTTGGGAATTGGGGTACCATATAACTCGCCAGGTCCGGACGGTTTCTCATTGGCGGGATTTTATTCGTACTTTTTTGGGATATTCTTAAGCATGATTTTGTTATGCGATCTTGTTTCTATTTTGTTCTGTGGTTTGTCATCTCAAGTAAGTTCCGCCTCCTGGATGTAGAATTCATCTTCATTGCTCTCATCCCTAAGGAAACATGATGCGAAGTTTGTTAAAGTTACAGGCCATATTAGTTACTCATTGGGTTGTTTTTACCAAGGTCGTTTTAAGATTTTGGTAAATCGTATTAAGATTGGTATATATCTGGCTTATTAGAGTGATGTTCAATCTGCTTTTGTATCCCAACCGTCACATTGCTTGACGGTCCTTTATCTTACAATGAGCTTCATTTCTTGGCTAGCAAGCTCATAAATCGAAAGCTTGATTTTTAAGTGGGTGATTTTGATAAAGGCTTTTGATTCTGTGAGATGGACTTCTAGTTTATTTTTAAGAACAACTTTGGTTTTGGCATTTAAATTGGAGAGGATGGATTCAAGGATGTCTTTCGTCTGCTTATGGGATCTATTCTTGTTTACATGGTAGTCCGACCGTTCTTGAATGTAAGGTTACACCAAGGGTTTTGAATGCAAGAGACCTTTATCTCCTCCTTATTTAGCTTCATCGCTTTAGTTATGAAAGTTTGAATCTTTCTTTCAGAAAATATCATAAATGTGATCATTTTATGGGTATCTCAGATTTGATGATTCGTTTGACGTTATTCTCATTTTTCTATGCTGATGACGCAGTCTAGTCTTCATTGGCCAAATGCGGGGATCAGAGCTAACATACCTTACCATAGTTCGTTCATGCTCAAATGCTTCTTTTTGGCTGGGGTCTTCAAATCAATATTCTTAAGAGTAAAACTCATGGCATCAGGGAGTCTCTAATGAGGATGTTCTTGCCGGCCTAGTAACATTATTTTGGGTGTTATACTTTTTCCACTCCGTTCTCCTTATCTTGGTGTCTCAGGTTGGGATGTCTCCTGCTAGGAGAAAGGTTGGGATGAGAGCATAATGGTTAAAGTTTCTAAGACAGACTCTTCAAAATGGAAAATTAAGACTCTTTCCGTTGGTGTGACGTCTTACGTTAATCAATAGTCTGTCCTTACGTCATTGCTCTATCTTTGTGTCATATGTTCGCTTCTATACAAGCTCCTTTGGGTGTCTTTCGTGACTCTTGAATTCCTTGCAAAGAAGAAATTTTTTAAATAGTGCCGAATATAAATGGAAAAGAGATTCTCTATTGTTAGTTGGGAATAGAAATTTTGGCTTTTAAACAATAAAGGAGGGCCTAGGTGTGTCAGATTCTTTGCGTAATAGATCCTTATTCTGTTTTAAGTGGGTTTGGAAGATTTCTTTTGCAAGGATGCACTCCCTTTTGCGCATCGTCTTAATTGCTTGTTTTAATAATGGCATCGTTCTCCTGTTGTTCACACTCGGTTCGCGGTTTCCAGTTTATTGCCTTGAATTGTATCTCGTTGAAAGAGCTCAATTCTGTGTCCGCAAAAGGTATTAACTTCTTGCGCTTTTGAAAACGAAAGTGGGAAAACACGGTTCTGCGAACACGTGTATCTTTTGGGTAGATTGTTGGATTAATGATGTACCCCTTAGCTAGATCCTTTTCATCGTTATTATATGCGTTGGAGCTCATAAAAAAGGTATTACGGTTGCAGATACTCACTGATGCTTAATTTGTTGCTTTCTTTTCGTTACGTAGAAACCCCACGTGGAGGGGTGAAAGAAGAGCAGCTTCACCATCCCTAGTGCGCTAACTTGTTGGTTCTATATCTTTATCTCTTCGAATAGATCGTCTGACATCGGGCTATGGCTTCTTGGATAGCTTTCTGGTGAGTTTTCAGTTCACTCGGCCTAGAAACATGTTATTGATGTGATTCTGTTTACCTTTTGTTGGTGGACGTTTCTAGACTGGGTGAAAGTGGTTCTCAATATATAGCTCTTTCCCACTGACTTCTTGTAAAGAATTTTTTAGCGTGGAAGTGTTTGTTTTGGATTATGATTGTTGGATACAGCTAATCCCTCGAGACCTGAGGACCTATGCTTCACTCGTGGGATTGATATATTACTTTCTCTTATACTGCCCAAATTGTGGTTTAGCTGGAGAATCATGGCTCGAATTTTTCTAATCTTGTTAATTTAGCTGGTTCTATGGCGTAAATATTTGAGACTCGTTGGTGGGAAATTGAATATTCTCAGATGTTATTTCTTGTTACGAAGAAGGAATTGCTTGGTTCAAACTACTCGGTTTTCTAAAGTTCAATAAGGAAAGTGCTAGAAGGTGGTCTTTTATGATTATGTGGTGGATGATTGAGAAATTTCCGCAACCAAGTGCTTTTGTTTGGATCTTCTTCATCCGCGTATGGAGCTTCACTTTTTGATGATATTGTTTCGTTACTCTTTTAACTTGGTGGTTCCAATAGATGTGAAAAACAACTATTGATTGAATTTCCTGGATCGAAAGGTCCTAAATCCTCTAGATTCTTGTATTTTCTAGCTTCTTGCTAGTAGTTTTTTTATTAATTTCGCAAATTTGCCGTCAAAATAAAATAAAATTCACATCTAAGTCAAAATCAAAAATTTTATTTATCAAAAATAATACATTGAAAAACTTTTGTACTTCTATTTTTCTATGATCTATATTAATTAAAACGCTATTTTGCTTCATTTGTGAATGTGAAATTGTGGAAAAATGAATTCCCACAATGAAAGGTACGCATATTCTATTATTTTAATAAGTAAAATGTTCCAACTGTGCAATATTGCTGTCATTATGGTTGCAGAAAAGGAAAATACTGGCTTGACTTCTATAAAGTAGTGTAACTAGACAAACCTTCAATGCCATAAATATAGAGAAAGGATTAGTCCCGACTTGATATATATATGTATAGGGCTAGAAATTTTATTATAAAGGAAAAAATATTGAATTGTAATCATTAAGATGCAGGTGTGATTGCTATGCGCTAAGATATGTGTAGTTGTAACGTTATGAAACTTATATTTGTAAGGTCTTTTCCATATTCCGTATATAAAACAAGCATAATAATGTGTTTCATTTCATTCCATTTATTCCCCTGAAAACATATTATGACTCTCAGAGACCGCTAATCCCATGTTGAAAAGGACTTGGGCAATGCTACTCGTGATCGGTCTAGCTTTACGAGCCGTGGCTTGTAGGAGCAGGTGAAATATTCCTTCGCAAATTATTTATAATATGAACCAGATACGACATTTAATCGTGTATTGTGTTATGTTTAATATAGGCAACGGCTAAGGAACTCGTCATTGGAAAACTAAATTCGTTGATACCTAGAAGCATTATTGGTTGGGTATCAAGCTTCTTGGCATCGATGTGAAGATCAGTTCGAGATTACTTGTTAAGCTTCCTGATGGGAAGAGTTTTAGTTAGGGTTTCGTTTTTGTTTGTTCTTGTTCCTGACGCGTTGCTTTTAGGCTTTGATTTTTTATTTGACGGGTTGCTTTTAGGGTTTAATTTTTTCGTATTAGTGATGGTGGAGATAAACCAAGTTTTTGCTTGGACTTAGGAAGGGTTTTATGACTTTGATCAGTGATATGATCATGAACATTCATCGATATTTCATAATAGCAACAAATATGTACAAGAATGAGTGAATTATATAATAGCATCGATATTTCATGAACATTTTATGTTTTCTAATGCTTGATTCTATAATATTGGCATGTTTACTTGTAGTAACAATATAGAATATTATCATCTATCGAGTCTTTTAAACTTGTTTATACATTCGAAATTCGATTGCTTCTTGATTAATGATTTTTCAAATTATATTTTGGAAAATTGTGACTTAAAGTTAACTATAATTATTCTATGTGGAGTTTTGGCAATGATTTGATTGATTTCTATTAAGCAAATCAGGGTTTTGTTAACATGTGCTCATTGGTACATGTTTAGCTCTTCATATATATGGAAGGTTTAAGGTTATTAATATCAAATTTCTATGTAAATAAGGTAATTTATGAGTTTAATTAATGTTCATTAAATGTAATTTTTGATTTAAAAGAAAAGTTTATCTTTATTAAATGCACTTTAAGATACTGGGCACATATTAGCAAAACCCAAACAATCAATACAAGAAAACCAAGACAACGTAATAACTACAATTGAAACTTGGAAATAAAAATCTTTTGTAAACTTATGCTGATTCTCTTTAGTAAACTTATGTGATTTGTGCGCGCTATAGTTTACGTATGTAATTTATAACATAATTTGTATAAATATCTATAAGTGCGTAAAATACCGTTGCGGTTACCACGTTACAGTAAGAAATCGATAATATTAATATTCGATTCATTAATTAACTCTTAAGATAATATTTTTTGCCCGAGGCTCCGTCAGGTCTGATCGGGGATAGTGTGCTAAATTTAATAATTCGTAAAATTATAAGATAATAATTGTTTGATGTAATTTCTTTAGACTTCCATATAGAATTATCAAATGTAATAATTTCTTATAGATAGCATATTACATGAATGATTTATGAACGGTTTCTTGAAAAATGTCTCAATTGATCCTTTGTTTTTTGTTGATATGAAGAAAGAATCCATTCATAAGAGAGGATTTTTCTGTTAGGTCAGGAAAATTTGCCGGTTTGTGTCGTTAACATCGCCTCTTTCGGGGAGCAAGTGAAGAGATACTCTAAAGACCTTCTATAGACTGTATTCGATTTGCTCGCTTCGACTCACCTGCAATCCTTACGTTATTATGGACCCATTATCTATGCAATTGCTATGAGTGAGATCTTGGCTATATCCTTGTTGTGCTTGCATAATGCCTCTTCGAATCTCGTCTGTATTGTAGTTTTGCTTTCAAATCAACTTATTTCTTAAAGTATGGGGAAGCCTATGTTGTGTGGTATGATTTGTTTGTGTTAATCAGCATTATTTTGATCTCTGTGTTATTTTATATAGAAAATATTTTTTAAATTGTCCATAAATATTAAAGTGATACATTAAACACAAGAATTTTTCTTCAACTATTTGTTTTTATATTAAATTAAAAAAGAATATTAGTGATTAAGTGTGTATAAATGTAAAAATTATTAAGATTTATCGTATTAATAATAACTCTGTTTTACGTTACTTATTTATTTACTAGCATAATTTAGTTATATCTATAAGTGTACAATACCTTTGGGTTACCACGTAGTTATAAAACCAATATAGTCATATGTGGAAACATTAACTTCACCAATGACAAATTATTAGAAAGGACAAATTATACGTTTATCACCAATTGTATAAAACTATCTCCAAGGACAATGTTAACTACAATTGGAACTTTGCAATAAAATGACATGTTCTAACAGTTACAAAAGATTATGTTTATTAAGACGTGCTCACTAACATATAAATGAGTGTCTCACGTTCTCAGTATAATAAGTGTAAACTTTTTTTGAAGAATAGACAAAAAACATAAACAATAAGTTTTCACATCTACATGCAATAGATTAGGCTAGACGGAGTGGTGATGTTTTCACCGAATGAAACACCACTCACCGATGTGAGTGCTATTCCGTCCCTCTCCACTCGCGAGCGACTTAGTGGCAATAAGGTGAACCACTCACCTTACGGTGAGTGGTAAATTGTGGGGCCAGTTTCCGTTATATATTAAAAAAAACATTTTTTTAAAAGTCTCTTTTTAACCTATAAATACTCACTACTTCACTCATTTTTATACGCAACTCTCTCATTTTTATATACACTTTCATCAACTTTTTAAAATGGCTTGTTCGGTTTCATATACCGACGATGAAATCCAAGCTTTGGTTCAAAAACTAATTGACGAAGATGTGGGTGATGATGAGGATTTTAAGAGTGGGTCGTGGGTTAGCGCAACTGACTATGTGAATGCTAATGGTGGCATTGTGAGTGGGTGTTTAGGAGACATCAAGAAGTTTCTCAACAAGGGGAAACTTGACCAAGTTGTTGCAATAGTCAGTTTGTTCTTCCGTGAATTGTGAAGCTGGCCTGATCTCACAAGTGATCTATGAAAGATCTCTCAGGTACAATACCTAGAACAATACATCACAAAGTCATTGGTGAATGTGGTTATGGAAAGGATATTAATGTAGAAGCTGCTTTGATACTTGTTAATGTTTCAGTTTTTTCTCCTAAACCATCAATGCATTACCTTAACATTACAAAGAGAAACATGGTTAAGATTTTCCGTAAGAATACAGTTCCTGGAAGTGGAAGTGGCAGTAGTTAAATGTAATTTTTTATTATTATGTAATGTTTTTAATCTATGAACAAATGTTTTTAATTTAGTTTACGTTTTTATTAATTTTGTACGTTTACGTTTTTAATTTATGAATAAAAGTAATTAAATAAAAAAATGATGTGTAAGGTGAGTTTGGTGGGTAATGTGAGTTGTTATTAAGTGTGAAAGGCGAGTGAGTAAGTTGAAGAGAAAAAGCTGATGTGACTCTGACGTGTCCGGTGAGTGGTGGTGAACCACTTCATGTAGCCTTGTAAGATTTGAGAAAAGAGTGGTAAGATATTTATAAGGTTTGAAGAAGGAAATATACAGAATTGTCTTTTTAAGAATCCCTCTTGCTCTATGTGAGGAATACGTCTTCCCTTTCAAACTAAAGGAAAACATATTCTTTGGCGGCGCTTAGCTTTTGCGTAAGACTATCAATAAACGTCAGGGCCATATTTCTTCTTTATGACCAGCTTTTTGTGCGTTTTCTAGGTTGAGATATAATTTACAACACAACATGTATTAGTCAACCAGGGTCAAGAGTTTGGTTAAAACAGGGGTTTACATAATAAGTGTCATGTATCAAGAAAATTTTACAGGCTCGAGTTAACGCACATTATAACGTTATATCTCATATCGATATATTGTATTTTCGTTTCACTAAATGTTTTTATAGAATTTTTGCTTAACCATTTGCAATTACATTTTGATTTTTTCAATTATATTTTTAAACGTTACGCGACATACTTACCATAATATCACATCTCGTGAATTATTTGTCGCTAGAAATTTCCGCTGTTATGCACGGTATTCGTCTAGTTATGTATTTAAATATATATGAGAAAGTGGAAAATACGAAATTCATCTTTGAATATTTAACATTTATGCTTTTTATTAAAAAAGAAATGTATAATAAAAATAGCGTAGAAATTAATGAAAAACGCGTTGAAAAGAAGATAAACCAAAATTAAATCCGTAAATTAGTCACGCGGAGCGCAAATAACGGGAAGGGGTCATGTCGTTGAAGATACAGCTGCCTCATTCAACTTGCCTGTACTTGTCTTTTTTCATTTTTATTTAATAAAGTTTTATATATATAGTTTCAAATTTTATACATACTCGCGCCATTTTTACAAACAATTTTTTTCTTTTTTTTTTTTACCAATGGTTTCTCAGTAAGCGGGGTGATTGACATGACGCGGAGGCATTAAAAATTTTTTACACAATAGCCGACTAATCACTGTCGTTTTTGACAGGGTGCTACTCTTTGCTACAGTAACGGGCTCTCATTTTGGGCCGTCCTTCTGAGCCCTGACTTTTTAATTTAAAAAAAAAAAAAAATTTTTATGAATAAGTAGTAGGAGGGAAAAAAAAAAATATTACAAAAGTTCCGATGTTTTCAGAAATAAAAAATAATTACTCGCGGGAGGGGGTAAATCTTCGTATACCTAATAACTTTAAAATAATAGGAGATATGGTCACAAACGTAAAAAACCCATTATATTATAAAAAATAAACCTTTAGCAATAAAAAAAACAACACTTTTATAAACTGTTGCCACAACACATAAGCCATATAAAACAAAAATGTACTAATATACTCATTTGTCGAGACAAAACTAGCCTTAAAATTCGACATAAATGTGGCATAAGTAAAAAAGAAAAAAAAAACTTGCCCAAAAATTAGCCTGAAATCTGGCCCAAAAGTAAAAAAAAATACGAAACGGATTCCTAAACTGTTCAACTTTTTAGATCTTATTAAAAAAAATCCCGTTAAAAAATTATCAAAAAAAAACACGCCAAGATTATTTTCGTGTTACAACTTTATACAACTTCCTCGGCCCAAAAATTAAAAAAAGATATCGAACCGTCCCAAAAAAAGAAAATATTCGGGAAAAAATTAACCCGTCCCAACGCAAAAAAAAAATTCCCGAATCGTACAAAAAAAGGAAATATCCTGGAAAAAATTAGCAAAAAAAAACAACCCAAAAATAGCCTAAAATCTGGCCCAAAGTAAAAAAAAATATACAAAACAAACCCTCACCTTTTAACTATTTACGATTTTCTTACACAAAAATTCCCGTAAAAAAATTTACAAAACCGTCCCAAAAAAAAGAAAATATTCGGGAAAAAATTAGCCCGTCCCAACGCAATTTTTTTCCCCCGAATCATACAAAAAAAGAAAATATTAAAAATTAGCCCCGCCATAACGCATCGCCAAAAAAAACCCCGAAACGTAAAAAAAAAATTATTCGAGAAAAAATTAGCCCCGCCGCAACGCGCGGATTCTTTTGCTTGTTATATATATTAGAAAAGGATGAAATGCCTTTTTTGAATAAAAAATATAAGTGACACAAACAATCAACTTCAACGTGTGGATGCAATTTCTCGGATGACTACTCTAGCAAGGAGCTAGATCAAACAAGAAAAGCGAGAAGTGGAATTGAAGAGATGCAACTTAACTCTTTGGCTGAGATTTCTCGGATGACTACTCTCGTGCCTTACGAAGATCGTTACGTTTGGACGTTAGAAAGTGATGGGGTCTTTTCGGTGGCTTCAATTCGAAAGGAGATTGATGGGAATCGGTTTCAGGGTGTTAGTTTACCGACTAGGTGGGTTAAATCCGTGCCAATCAAGGTGAATATCATAGCTTGGAAAGTCAAATCTAACGCGCTCCCAACGCGTTTTAATATCTCTCGTCGTGGAATGGATATTGATTCGATTGTTTGTCCCATTTGTAATGAAGTAGTTTTAGTAACCTCTCGCATAGTTTGAGGGTGCGTTTTGTAATTTTTTTTTTAATATTAAAACTACGTTGGAAAACGTGAAAAAATTAATTTAAAAATAAAAGTTCACAACTACCAAAGACTGCTAAATGTTAATAAATTTTTTGTTAAGTTTAAGTTTAGGATTTTTAGCTTATGAGTTGAACAACTTTCTATAAACTTAAATAAGCTATAAGCTAAAACTGATAAATCTACGAACACAATAAAAGTAAGTTTATTAGCTTATTAGCTGATCAAATTAATCTTATAACATACTATTTGCATCACAAAACATCTGAAACAAGAATTAATTGCTAATTGCATTAGAAAACATACCTCACTTTGAAATAAAGTTGAGAACTTATGTCAATATTAGAGCGTTGGGTACCGTAACTCCGTGGGGTTCGGCGTTAACGCCGTGGCTGGCGTTACGGTACCGTGGATGTGAAATTGACGACGGCGTTGGTGGCCAAGTTGACACACCAACGCCTCGTTCAGGCTTGTTTTGTTTAAAAAAAAATGTTTAAAAATTTGAAAATGGCTACTTTAGCCGGTTATTTTAAAAAAAATTATTTTTGTTTAAAAACAGCCGGTAACGGGTAGTTTAAAAAAAAAAAAAAATCCCAAATGGCTAGTTTTTTTTTAAAAAAAAAATATTTTTTCTAAATATTTTTAGCCGCTATATATATCTCATTTCATCATCAACAATCTTCATCCTCAACCTATACATTCAATCTTCATCCTAAAACAATCTTCATCCTCTCGCCAAAAAAAAAAGAGGTTCCGACTATTCCCAATGACTACGGCTCGTTTTGGAACCTCTTAACGCGGCACGATGGGTTCGAGTCTACCTCGGATTTCTCAATTCCCGGGCCTTTTCTTAGCCAAGCTCCGATGGACTCTACGCGACAACAAGCTTTTTTCAATCCAACAACAAGCTTTTTCTTGCATTTCAACAAATTTCCAAAACTATACAACAAAATCCACCACAACAACAAGCCAAATCTTTCATCTCAATTACCACAACCAAAACCGACTCCCAACCAAAAGACCCCGAGTTAAACACGCGGCCAAAAGATTAAAAGGAAAGAAGTCGAAACGACGGGTGGAGGTTAATAATTTATGTTGGTCCTCGGAACGAGGATGTGCGTTTTACTTGCCGAGTGTTTCGGTTGCGGTATCCGAGGATCGTAACGTCGGGCTGATCACAAGCGAAGGACACGTTTTGGATTCGGGTTATGAACGAATTCAATCGGAAAAATTTCCAAAAACGTACCAAGGATATGTTGACAAGCAAATGGACGACTTTGAACCATCATTGCCAAAAGTTCAACGCAATCTACAAAGGTGTCATCGGTGAAAAAAAAAGTGGCTGTAGAGGTGAGGTTGATTTGATGGGCATGGGCCGGGCTCGGGGAAACGTCACCAAGACCGAGAATAGAAATTCACGTTGTAAACACGAAAAAGACTTGGGCATTTTTGAGACAACACGAAAAATGGGACGCAACACGAAGTTGCAACGGTTGATTTAACGAAGACGTAATCGGCTTTTTCATCGCCACGGTTAACACGACGAGCTATTCCGGGTGCGGATCCAAGACTCGTCTCCCCCCGGCAAACAACGCCCCTGAAAAAAAACTAAAATCCGACACATCGGCGAGCACCGGGGGAAGTCACTCATCCCAATTCGGTGAGTTTGTGTCTCACGAGCTTCGGCTTAAACGGGAGGCCGCCGAAAAGGCGTTTGAGGCCTCGAAAGACAAATACGAGACGATTAAAAGTTTGGAGGAGTTGCGATTTTCTCGCCCTTAGCTCGAAGGTTGTCCGGACGAACGAAGCAGATGTTTTGGATCTTGCGAAAAAAAAATCAAATCAAAGTCAAGTTACGCGCCGAAATGCCGATGGAACCGAACAACGAAGACGACTCCGACACGTAGTTTTTTTTAATAAAATTCGAATGTTTTAGTTTTAAGTTTGTGTAATTTTTTTTTTAAATTTCCGGTTGTTATTTTTTTTAGGAATTGTAATTTTAATTTTTAATGAATTAAAATGAATTTATTTAGTTTTAAAAGTGATAAAAAAATAGTGGGTCCAAAAAAGTGGTGTTATTGAGTTATGGTTACCTGAGTTTTTTTGGATGTGAATGTGAATGTGAAAAAACTAACCGACTGGGCGACTCAAAACTTGGTGTTACCAAGTTATGGTACCTAGAGCTCTTACAAGGCTATACAATGTGTCACAAAGTGTTGAGGAAATTGTATGACTTACTAACCAGCCGAATATAAGAGGTGAGGTAAATTTAACCACCATCGATATTAAATGCTACTAATATTCGTCATGTTACTATTACAAAATAAAAAATCAAATAACATACTAATTACATGGTAATGTAAATCAAATAACTGATACTAATTACATGGAAATACATTGAATCTAATTGCATGGCAATTCATTGAATCACAAAAAAGTTTGAAAACTTATACGAGTTTTCGAAACTTGAGATATATTGGCTTCGATATATTTCCTATGTTCGGAATACTCATGTGCGTAAATAATACTACTAACTCCACAACATATAAACAAGTACGGATTTCTTACTCTTTTAACGATATGAGACTTGATGGAATTAACATACATGGACATTCATAATAAATAATAACATCAAGTAAACGTTGCGGAAGCGAATAGAGGATTCATATAACATGTAATTATTTAACCAAAAATAAAAAGTCATGCTTTCTTGTAATTCTGCAGCTATACAAGAATCAAAACATTTACACTTTTGCGAATTCAAACCAAGGATTCAATCAATAGTGTGATTGAAACACGTTCTTGTACCAAACGTTCTAAACCAATGTAAACGATATGGCTTAGTATTAACAATCACAAAACTATTTTCTTGACACTCAAAAAAATTCGATCGATCACAAGGGGTGTTTGCCGATCGGTGTAGCCACAAAAAGGAGAAGAGAAGAGACTTTAGGTATTGTATGTATACAAGAGATATGAATACAATGACCCTAGGCCCTTTATTTATAGTGTGGAAAATTTAGAGAGCAAGTTAGACAAGGATTAGGATACCCTAATCCTTCATCCGGTTAGCCTAATCCCAAATGGATTCAAAAACCATATTTGATCTCTTTAATTCCATCTATAGTCCTTTCCTTTAATTAGTTAACAGTCGTTAGTCATTCTCCGTTAAATACTAACGGTTGTTATATGTTTTGTGCATTTAATAATTAAATATAACATTTTATAAATAATTATTAAACATTTACTCTTCATACGTAAAGTGTGCAATCCCGTGATCTCGAGTTCGATCCTAACACACACCTACTAATTTATGTCCATAAACTAACAACTCCCGCTTTGACATATATTAATAGTGTGTTACATCGGTTAGCGTTCTAGAAAACGCCGATTGCCTCTAGTACAATCTCGAGTAAGGTCTCCTAGACAAAACCTTTTAATGATTCGTCATTATTATTATCCTTTTGTTTCTAATACAATGTTAATAAGGATATGGATCTTAGTCATTCCTTAATTAACTGATTCTGTTTCTCATTTTATCTGATTGAGCAAGATTCCAATCTTCTGAATAACGTTATTCCAGTAAAAATCTGGGGGTCATTGTCGGCCACATCATACATCTTTACCAATTCCTACGAGGGGCCCAGCTGTATTAAATTCAAAACGAATTTGAAGGAAACAAAATCCTATTGACTACAAGCAATACTTATGAATTTGGCAACACTTCTGAAAACAATCCGTTTATAACTATCTGTTACGTTATAGCGTTAAAATGCTTCATAGAAATGCACTAGAGCAAGTTCAGTTTCCTGGTATCTCAAGTCTGAGGATAAACTATTTATGATTTAATTAATGACAAGATCCTTAATAAATAAAATCATATAGTTGAGGATAAGTCTATATTCAATTCATTAAAGTATTATCTAAACTTTTTTGGAATGTTATCACATTCAAATTATACTTTCAAGTATATCGACCACAATTTAGATTTGACTGTAATTTAATAATATTCTCATATCTTTAATTGCAACGGGACATTTAGAATAATTTCGATATTCAAAGGATTTAAAACATGCAAATTAGGATACAAATTAAATAACAAAGAAAGACTATAACCAAATATTTTATTTCATCATATATTAATGTTTACCAAATCTTTTATCCAATTAATTATCACAGGTATGCATGCAAACTAATAGGGAATTGAAGTCTAATTAATTGCCTCTCTTTGATCAGTAACCTTTCCTCAGGGTAAAGCCTTAGTGAAAGGATCAGCTAAGTTATCATCTGTGTGAACTTTTAATATTTTGATTTCACCACTCTCGACTTGTTCTCGAACGTAGTGATATCTCCGTAGAAAATGTCTGGCGCCTTTCATAACTCCAGAATCATTGGCGAATATGATTGCAGCAGAATTGTCACAATACATATCAATAGGCTTTTTTATTGAAGGCATCACTCCAAGATCCAATAAATTTCTAATCCAAACAGCTTCCATAGCAGCTTCTGAAGCAGCCATGTATTCAGCTTGTGTTGCAGACATTGCAATTGTTGTCTGCTTCTTGCTCTTCCAGTCTACTGCTCCTCCATTGACGACAAAGACATAACCCGTCTGAGACTTCGTATCATCTTTATCACTTTCGTTAGGAAGATCACAGAACCCTGTAACATTAAGTTCTGTATCTGGTTTCCCTCCATACACTAAAAACATATCTCTCGTATTCCTTAGATACTTCAGAATATGTTTAACAGCAACCCAGTGGAGCTTTCCTGGATTCTGTCGATATCAACTGACCAAGTTTTGAGCAAACGCCACATCTGGCCTTGTGCATCTAACAACATACATAATAGATCCTACAGGCAGAAGACATAAGGTACTTTTTTCTTGTAAGACACTCTTCAGGTGTTGAAGCACACATCTCATTACTTATTCATGTTTCACTTCAATTGGCCAAATAACCTTTTATTTGTAGTTATGCATATTGAATTTCTTCAATATTTTGTCAATGTAAGCACTTTGACTAAGTCCAATTAACCGCTTAGATCTATCTTTATAGATTTTAATTCCCAGAATGTATGCAGCTTCTCCTAAATCCTTCATAGAAAAACACTTTTCAAGATAATCCTTAACTTCCTTAAGTCTTGGAATGTTGTTTCCCATGATTAATATGTCATCAACATATATGATCAAGAATACTACATTACTCCCACTAGCTTTGCGATATACACATGGCTCGTCACGATTTTGAGTAAATCCAAACTTCTTGATTTCCTCATCAAATCGTTTATTCCATTGACGTGATGCTTGCTTCAAACCATAAATAGATCTTTGAAGTTTGCATACACGCTTTGGATATTTTGGATTAACATACCCTTCAGGTTGCTCTATATAGATGTCTTCATCTAAGCGACCATTCAAGAAGGCAGTTTTAACATCCATTTGCCAAATCTCATAATCATAGTACGCTGCTATAGCTATGAGTATCCTAATAGCTCTAATGTCTGCTACACGGAGAAGGAAAATGTCTTCCTCGTTATGTCAATCCCATAGGTTGAGTGCAGCCTCTTAAGCTAACCAGGCGAGCTTTATAGGTGTGTACTTCACCATCCATGTCAGTTTCTTCATTGAAAAAGCCCACATTACTCCCTTACTACTTTAGCATTGTGTGGGTGGGTCGACGTCAATCCAGACTTTTTAACTTTCATGGAGTTCATTTCCTCATCCATTGCACCTTGCCATATTACCTTATCAGGGTCAAGCATGGCAGCTTTATAATTAGCAGGTTCTCCAAGATCCCCTACTACATCATCTTCAACCTCTATGTTTAGATTTAGACGGTTGGGTGCACTTTTATTCCTTTCAGATCTACGGATAGGAATTATTCGGTGGTGGCCAGACTTTTTAGGTTTCTACTGGAATTCGCTAGTGTGTTTTCAGAATGGTAATGTATCCATATGATCTTCTTCAGATCATAATCTCTCCACTGATTTCTTGAGATATGAGATCTCTTTCAAGAAATATCTCATACATAGCAACAATTACTTTGTTTTTCAGGTGGAAAATAAAAGTAGCAAACCATAGTTTCCTTAGGGTATCCTACAAAGTTCACTTTAAGTTCTTGTTGGGACTTTATCAGCGGAGTCACGTTTTCAATACGCCTCGGCAACCACAGACCTTTAAATAAGACAAAGTCGGTACCTTGCCATTGCCAATATTTCATATGGTGTCTTATCAACCTTTTTCGTTGGGAACCTAATTTTAGAATACGTACAGAAGATTCTAAGGCATAATCCCAAAAGGATAATGGTGGAGTTGTAAGATTAAACATAGATCGTACCATATCTAATAATGTGCGATTTCTCCTTTCGGATACACTATTTTGTTGTGGAGTATATGAAGAAGTAAGATGCTGTACTATTCCATTCTTACCTAGGATTATTCCTTAAACTATTGGCTTAAATATTCCACCCCCTCTATCGGATTCGGAAGAGCTTTAATCTTCTTCTAGTTGAACAATTCAACTTCTGATTTAAATACCTAAATGTTTCAAATACCTCATGTTTATGTTTAAGCAAAATAAAACATATCATACCGACTGAAATCATCAGTAAAAGGTTAAGATAGTAGCTTTGCACCTTTCCTTTGCACATGTCTAAATGGGTCCACACACATCTGTATGTATTAAAACAAGTAGATCAGTAGACACTTTTCAAGGTTTTTTATTAAAAGGTTTTTATTTGTCATCTTCCCAGAAAATACAAGATTCGCATTTATCTATGAATCGTCATTGATACTTTCCAAAAGTCCTTCACGTTGAAGCTTTTGCATGCGAGTCTTGCCAATATGGGCAAGTCTACAGTGCCAAAGATAAGAAGAGTTCAAGTCTAACTTTCTCTTCTTATTAATGCTAAAAATAGAATTTTTATTATTCTTGGAAACATTATCATTCATGTCAATTTCGAACACACCATTCACAGATATAGCACTAAAATAGAAAATACCATTTAAGAAATCAGGAAATTCCCATTACTAGTAACAGTTGTGAAACAAATCCAAGATCCAACAAACCAGAGAGGAAACAAAACACCTCTAATTTATTGGAAGGTCTGCATAATGTCATGTGTTTAATGAAAGTTACTAAACCAGTTGGATGTTTAAAACTAAATTAAACACTCCTATGGCTTCAAAGCTGCTGCTTGTGCTCACATTTCCCTCATGCAAGATATTGCTCTTCATAGGATTGCTTCCTTTTCATCTAAATCCCTGTTAGCGTATTACATATGTGAATTCCTCAATCCAGTATCATATACCCAAGAATTCTTATTGTGAGTTAGATTAAATAATTTATATCATAAATAAGTTACTGAAGCTTGCAGCCACCGTGCTCGCCATCTTGATCTTTATGGGATTTACATTGCCTATAAAACTAGTTGCTTTGTAACATCGTTTCATCCCATCTTTATACCTTGTGTTTCTAGGTCCTCATCTAAAATAACTCCAATTAAGTCGTCTAATCTAAAAAAAAACGGTCAAAACTTGTTCAATGTGAGGTCTCTATCAATCTGAAGGTTTTCTGGTTCACATTACATTTTGTCCAAGTTCTCACATTGACATAAATTGCAACTTCAAGTGTTTGTCAATTAGATGGCATTCGACTTAAGTTTTAAGGGTACTATTATTTTGATGTGTGGAATCAAAATTATGTATGGAGAAGCATGCATACAACTCCATAGCATATGTTTAATAAAAACTTTTATTAACTTTTAGGGCAAGATTAAATAAACAAAGTTTTGGTTGAGGCATTGGATGAACCAATTAAAGAAGTACCCATAATTATCGTCCACAACGTACTTTTGCATAAGTCTTTCGACTTAGTGTTTCGGATGTGGAATTAGGGCAAATCAACCTTAAAGTAATTTTGTACTTTTAAATAGTCGTAGGTAACTCCCTATTTTGAAGCAACAAGAAAAGCGGGAATTCGGTCCAGCGCTGAAGCACTATGGACCTCCCTTCTTTAGTCGGGTTCGACCAGCGACGCGTTAAACTTCCCACACAGTTTGTCAAATTGGATGAGCCTTTTTAACTATTTTGCACTAAAATTACCAATCAACTAAACTTTTGTAAATTTAACTCTTCAAAAACAATTCTTAATTTTATAATGATTTAGTCCATATTATTTTTCTATTAAAAAAATTACCCTTTTGTTTACAACAATTCGCATCAATTATATAAACCAAAACAAGTAATTTTTTTTTTTGTATAAAAAATAAAACGGACTAAGCATTAAACAATAATACAAATTTTTTTGGGGCTATTGGCCCGGGTCATTCAAATTAAAACAAGTTGCCACATGCATTCTTATTTTTTAAATACTATTACATATATCCAATACTTGGTTAAATATTGCATTATAATACATGACTGTCACTTGTTTTTCATCTATTGTACAAGTGAGCCGCAAGCCATCTGACGAATCGACCGCGTAAGTCATTAGTTAATATATACCAAATTGCACATAATTGATTCATTAATATTTATTGAAGTCTTCCCCAATTCAAGATTTATCAAAACATTACATGTGATTAATCTTAACAATTAAATAATATTTACATCTTAACAATTAAATAATTAACAACTATAATCCATGCCAAACATGCATGTTTTCATGGATTAAACATAACAATTATTCACGTTGTCACAATATTGCATACTAAACACATAAACATAACATGTTAATCCTAGGGTTTCTAATCAAAATTAATTACAAATACAAACCCAAAAAAAATTGATTTAAAGGCTTCGGCCTAAAAAAAAATTTTGGTTCGATTTATTTAAACCCTAAATTTAAATTAACAAGTAAAACTCAAATCAAGATTCGTTTTCTATGTGTTTTGGTAATTAATTACACATTAATCTAGGCTGATGATGCCACTGATGGAATTTAACATACATGACATTCATAATAAATAATAACATCAAAGTAAACGTGCGGAAGCGAATAGAGGATCATATAACATGTAATTAATTAACCAAACATAAACGTATGCGTACCTTGTGATTCTAGCTAAACAAGAATCAAAACTCTTAATCTTTTGCATTCAAACCCAAGATTCAATCAATAGTGTGATTGAACACGTTCTTGTACACACTTACTAATACCAAGTAAAACGATATGCTAGTTCATTAACACAAAACATTTTCTTGACACTCAAAAAAATTCGATGATCAACAAGGGGTTGTTTGCCGATCGGTTGTAGCCTCTAAAAGGAGAAGAGAAGAAGGAGACTTTAGGTATTTTATGTATAAAAGAGATATGAATAACAATGACACTAGGCCCTTTTATTTATAGTGTGGAAAGAAAATTTTTTAGAGTGCAAGTTAGGACAAGGATTAGGACTACCCTTATCCTTTCATCCGGTAGCCTAATCACCAATTGGATTCAAAAAAACCACATATTTGATCTCTTTTAATTCCATCTATAGTCATTTTCTTTAATTAGTTAACAGTCGTTAGTCATTCTCCGTTAAATACTAACGGTTGTTATATGTTTTGTGCTTTTAATAATTAAATATAACATTTTATAAATAATTATTAAACATTTACTCTTCATACGTAAAGTGTGCAATCCCGTGATCTCGAGTTCGATCCTAACACACACCTACTAATTTATGTCCATAAACTAACATGGCAATTCATTGAATCACAAAAAACTTTGAAAACTTATACGAGTTACGAACTTGAGTATATTGGCATCGTATATTTAACTATGTCTCAATACTCAAGTGCGTAAATAATACTAATAACACCACAACATATAAACAAGCACGATTTCTACTCTTTAACCGATATGAGACTTAGACTTCATATAAGTTTTCAAAATACTTGCTCGTGAAACACAATATATTTGTTGCTCTAATCGAAAAATAATTGGGTTTCTTAGGCAAAAAGTTTAAAAGATGAAAATTTTACCTTATAAAACGGTAAAGAATTTGGATTATGATCACCAATTTTTTGTTTAACCGTTCAACTGAATTCAGTTTGCTGAACCGATTATAATCTTTTTGGGTGCGTATTTAATTAAATTGACGATTACTCGTTTGATACAAACCAATGGTGGTTTAGTAGCGTTAGTTTGTGTGGTAGTTCTTTTTATGCTATTATGGGTGATTGAGGGTATGTAAGGCGTGAGTTAATGTAGTTAATAGATTAAAACCCCCCCCCCCCCCCCCACTTTTTATTGTAATTTAACTATCTTTTTTCTGTTTCATTTTTTATTTTTCGGGTTTTCTTTTTTAGATTGTCCCAATTTAATTGTTCCACTATTAAAAAATAGTAGATGAAGTTTGATATCGTTTCTATATTAAATTTGTTTGATATTACTATTATAAACTTTAATGAAGATTTAAATTATGAGCTAATGGTTAAAACTGTATTTGTGCCAAAAAGTAAGAGAGATATTAAAGCAGTAATAAATGCACTTTTATTATACTGTGTGTTTTTTGTCGGGGGACTATAATTTTGAGACGGATAGAATATTTAAATATTTAATGGATTATGTTGTCTTTTATAAGTAAGCGTATTTTAGTCCAATAACATTACTCATTTTTAAGTTTTTAAAGTTTTGAGAAAAACACATACGTGCTTTATATGTAGTATAGATGTAAGAAAATGGTTGAGGCGTGGTAGAAAAATATTGTTCTAACGGAAAAACATTTTCTTTCTATATATACTTTGGAAATTATTAAGATTTTAGAAAATATATCGAAAAGTTTTTGAGGTTATATTTAAACTTATGACTTATTAACTACTGTAATTAAATTTAATTTTAGGCTTTTTAGCTTATTAGTTTAACAACTTCATCTATAAACTTAAATAAGCAATAACCTAAAACTCATAAATCTACGAACACAATAAAAATAAGCGTTTTTGCTAAACTCTGCCCACCGGGCAGAGGTTAAAGTGTATTTAATACACATAAACTTTCCTAATTAATCAGAAAATGCATTAAATACTCATTTAAATATAGTAATTTAAAAGTTCATTTAATGTGTATTGAATGCATTTTCTTGTTAATTAGGAAAGTTTATGTTCATTAAATACACTTTAACTTCTGCCCGATAGGCAGAGTTTAGCAAAAAAAAAAACTCTAAAAATTAATAGCAAAGCATCTAAGATCGGTGTTAGAAATCTTGCTCTATTTATGTGCACAATGTTAAATGAATCGGGTCAAACTAATATTGAATGTCAATGAAATACTTGTACTTGGAAGTCTTGGTTCGTATGTACTGTTACCGTTAAGGATGCTCGTTTAGGATTGACCAATTATCCTTCCCAATCTTTGCTCATACTTAATACTTGGGATAAATCTATCCCCCGGAAGGTCAATGTGTTTTATGTGGAGGCTTTCCTTGGACAGACTCCTCATAGAGTGAATCCTCTTCTTGAGTGGTTATTGGTATTCCGGCCATTCTGTCCTTCTTGCAATGCCAATGTTGATCTGATAATCATGTTTTCTTCGTGTGCGACATTGCTACCGATTTGTGGAAAGCTCCGGTTTTTAGATGGTGTGATATTCCTCTTTTTCAAGTTCTTATTGGGGGATTTTTTTCAATGATTGGTATCATCTCTTGGCTTGCTTCTAAGAGAAAAAAAACAGAGGTTATGTTATTATACTTCGTTCTTTAGTGGCTTTGGAGATACCGATTTAGGTCACGTTTAGCTTCAACACGTTGAGAAAAGTGATATATTCGGGCTTAAGAACCCTTATATTGTTCTTGTTTGATCTAGCTCCTTGCTAGTGTTTTAATAAATCGCCGTTCAAAAAAAAAACGCGTGGATGCAATTTTTAAAAAATATTTAAAGAATATTTTATTGGTGGGTGTTATCGGGTTTATCGGGTCGGGTTGAATCGGGTTTTGGATTTTGAAAAGGTGACCCGCAACCCGACCCGATAAGTAATCGGGTTATCGAGTTCGGGTTGTTATCGGGTCGGGTTATTTCGGGTCGGGTGACTCAGGTTATCGGGTTATGAATTAAGCTCAACTCTACATAAATCCATCCCGAAGTGAAAACCGGTGGCTCGACCTCCGGGATGGGGGGTTTTTCTTTTGCCGAAGTGAAAACCGATCCGTCGGCCTTCATGTCAAAAGTTTTTTCATCCCTTTTGATTTTCTCGCAGTTAAAGTCTCGGGATTTTACCATTTTTTGATGTTATGTAATTCTTTTTGTTGACTCTATTGTACTTTAAGTTTCTAGCGTCTTGCTAGACTCTTTTTATATATATTCCATCTTTGCCGTTAAAAAAAAGGTAGAATTACATACAAACAAATCTAAAATGGACACTGACCATCAAAAAACTCTATCACTAAAACAAACAATACAACTTAATAAAATACTCCGTAACTTACAAGGTAGAATTAACGTTGGCACGTTAGCATCGTTGGATTTGAAGCACTAATAGATTTAATGTAGTAGCTTGTTTGCAGTATAGAAATACATAACTATTAGAGAGAATTACATGTTTCGTCCCTCTGGTTTACAACAAATTACGAAAACTGTCCCTAAGTATTAAAAACTACACCGATCATCCTTGCTTTTTAAACTAGTAACACTTATCATCCCTATTTGTAACGGACGTTTATTTTAGTCGTTCGAGACCTTTATATCACCACTTATATACCCTAAGATACAGTACTTCTCACTTTACATTTTCCCAAAGCTCAGATTCAAATCCCAATGCTCCCCTCCTCTTCATCTTCCACCTAACAATTTGAGGCCTTAAAGTTGTGATTAAAAAAAATCATTGTTA
>BQNB010001080.1:38715-108715 GCA_026074375.1 Tanacetum coccineum
TTCACTTAGGGATTTGGCATTTTTGGTCCCTCAAGTTATATTTCTTCTGATTTTGACTTCCTCTTGACTTTGACTTTGTCGGCGTTGACTTTGACTTTGACTGTTTGACTTTTTGACTTGATTGACTTTTTGGCTTCGTATTTTCACACTTTTCCATTCCGTGCCCAGTTTTGTCGTTTTTGGCTTTGTTTTTCGTCCTTTTGTGTGATATCCGTTTCCTGTACAAAACAAATGCAAAACAAACATATATTTGGTAGTTTTTGTCTGTTTTTGGTCATTTAAGTTCGTTTTTAATGGAAAAAGGTATGTGTAATTAAGCACATACCACATGGTATATTTGATAGCAAGGGTATATCAGCTGACCACTACAAGATCACATACAATTATGCCTCTGTTCCATTTCAAGCATCGTTATATGGCGACTGTGGGATATGGGTCTGTATATTTATTTACAGATTGTGCCATAACCTACCGGTGGCAGTCGATAATGACCCTCTTGAAACAGCGTTAGCCTATCGTGAAAGGATGCTGGAATTTTTTTGGAACCACAAGATTCTAGTTGAAAAAACATCATCATTTGTTTAAGGTAACTACAAAATTATTTTTTTCCTTATTTAATTTATATGCTATATTTTTAGTAGATTCATATCAAGTACACTAAGGTACATCCTAAAATAGTTGTTTAATTAAGTAGATTGATTCTCATTAATGGTCAAGCTATATCTTCTTTTCCACCAACACCCACCACATTAAACACTTACAAACTTTACCCAACTTCATCCTTTGGCTAAATAATCATTAGAGATTAAAAAAATGTCAGACAACATACCCTTTGATATACAAATCTATATCATGAAAAGACTTCCCGTAAACTCTATACTTCGGTTTCGTACTGTTTCCAAAGAATGGAAGTCTTGCATAGACTTGATCAATTTTCAGAAAACTTATGGTATTCTTAGCAGTAACGATTGTTGTATGATCTTAAGGTATAATCAGGCTCTTCCTAGTTACATGTTATCCCTTGATCATAATCTAACATACTCCTCACTAGTAACAGTTGTCAATGACTCAAATTTGTTGCCAGTTGGCACTTGTCATGGGATATGGTGTTTTTCATATGGTATCCCTAGTATATGTTGTAGTCTATGGAACCCATCTATAAAAAGATCTATTAATATTCTAGTCCCTGCCTTCAATAGTCAACCCAAGAGTGATAAAATCCTTTTAGGTTTTGGTGTCCGTCCAGACACTTTAAACCCAACCATTATAAAGGTTGCATACCCTCGCGGCGGACATGGAAATTAGTATGTGTCCGTCTTTACTTTGAGCAGTATGGACTGGAAGAAACTTGATAATGACTGTTTGCCTTGGGAATCTATCATATTCAAACGCTCATCGCAGGTGGTTGTAGGTCGGTTAATCTTTTGGGCTGGTCATGAAAGGTTTGTTAGTGATGATGGTCACATTTTGTTCAAAAAATACTTACTTGTTTCATTTGATTTGATTGGCTACTCGTTCCAAGTACACGACATAGATGCTGTTTTTAGAGAAGGCTTAACAGTCCCAATGTGTCTTTCAAGTATTGGAAACTCTCTGATATTATCTGGAAGCACCGATGAAACTGATTGCTATCTTTTTTGTGGTTGGTCTGTATTGGTTGATGTTACATCTTTAACATCCTTTACCTTACTTTTCGCCATTCCCACCCCTAATTATGTTAAGTTACTTGGTTTTACTATGGATGAAATATCGTTACCAATAGTTGAAGTACCAGGCCCCCACCAACTTGCTAATTCTGTACAAGTTTTCAATATATCTACACAAACACTTCAGAACCTCGGTATCCAAGGAGTTGCTGGTTCTTTCTTCATTGGACAGTACAAAGAATCTCTAATTCTTCTACCTTACCCTGATCGTGAACTGTATCATATGTTCTTAGCATAGTTTTTGTAAGCTGGTAAGTTTATGTAGAATTTTTTTTCATTCTGCAATGTATTTTTTTCAAGAACCTTAATTTTTGAACGATGTTGTTTTCTGCAGGCTAAGGTTGCTGGAACTCTGGTTCGTCAAGTGTCTTATGACTGTGGTGGATGCTATCAATATATCTTTGTTAAAAGTTCTCTTAAATATGTTTTCCTTATTTCAAACTTGTTGAATTTGATGGTAGTTTAACTTTGAACAACATGTATGTATTTGGATGTATGTTTAAACTATTATGTTATGTTAGCATTTTTGAACCAATCAATCCCCTAGCATATCTGTTCAATGTTGGAAGATTCACAATGTCCAATCAAACATGTATATCTGTTCAATGTTGGAAGATTCACAATGTCTAATATAACAGCATAAGTGTTGCAAAACGTTCAAGGTTTATTTTGACATTTTGTTAAACGTTCAATGTTATTTTGGTTTGATTGGCTTATTTAACTCTTGTAACAATTAATATTACAATTAATAGTTAAAATATTATAATTAATTTTTGTTCTTATAACAGTAAAATTTGGTTGCTTAGAACTTGTATGTGTTTTTGAGTAAAATTAAAATTCCCGGGTGACTTGTACTTTTGTAAATAGGGCGACTTGTACTTTAGTAGATAAGGCGACTAGTAGGTGTGGGTATTAATGGCTAAAGTATGGGTATAGTCATTACATGTAAAACTCAACTCAATGAGCTCTCCTTCTTCCCCAAAATTCAAGGTTATTTTTGTTTATGAAGAAATCAAATGTGGTGTATTACTCCCAAAGAATATAAGTCAGAAAAATTTTGTGCGTTATGTATGGGAAAAGTTCAATGTTAAGGTATAAGTTAATGCTGGTATCTCATAGTTTATGCTGCTAAGCATATACTTACTGATGTTAGGTATAAGTTAATGCTACCAGACATAACTTACTACTGCTGGATTAGTTAATACTGTTAGGCTTAATTTAATGCTGCTAGTTCAAGTAAATGCTGTTGAGGGTGATTTCATAAATACTTTGATTAAGGGTTTCAATTACTTATTCGATCGATTTTACACTTTGATTTACTCTCTAATCATAAACCCTAACTCAATTTCATCTTTATTCATCAAAACCCATCACAATGTCGAGCCCAAAGTTTGTTGAAACCCACAATTTGGTTGCCTTTTTGGAGAAACCCAAAGAAAGTAATGGGTTTGAAGGCATTATAGATTTTCTGAATGCAAGTTCTATCAAATATGCGTTAACGGTTAATCCTACAATATATGAATCATGTATTGAACAGTTCTGGACAACCGCCAAGCTTAAGACAGTCAATGGGGAACATCAAATACAAGCCCTAGTTGATAAGAAGAAGGTGATCATCACTGAGACGAGTATAAGGAGTGATCTCAAGTTGGATGATGCTGAAGGTACTGAATGTCTGCCAAATGATGTAATTTTTAAACAGCTTACACTCATAGGGTATGAAAATCTTACTCAAAAGCTTACATTCTATAAAGCTTACTTTTCACCCCAATGGAAATTTCTCATCCATACCATACTGCAATGCCTTAGTGCTAAAACAACAGCCTGGAATGAATTTAGTAGCACTACGGCATCTGCTATCATATGTCTTGCCACAAACCAAAAATTTAACTTCTCCAAATACATTTTTGACAATATGATAAAGAACTTGGAGGGTGGAGTGAAGTCTCTTATGTATCCAAGGTTTGTGTAAGTCTTCCTGGACAAACAAGTTAAGGGAATGTCCAAACATAATGGGATTTATGTTATATCTTCTCACACTAAGAAGGTTTTTGCCAATATGAAGAGGGAAGAAAAGCATTTTTCTGGTAGGGTCACCCCTATGTTTCAATCTATGATGGTTCAAGCTTCAGAAGATATGGGTGAAGATTCAGCTGCTCCTACTGATTCCCATTCTACACCCATTATTACTCAACCATCATCCTCAAAAACTCAAAAGAAAAAGTCAAGAAGAAAACAGAGGAAGGATAGTGGTCCTACAGAGCTTATCACTGAGACTACTCATTAGGAACATGTCTCTACCCCTTCCTATGATCCACATCAAAGTGGTGAGGATAGAATGCAACTTCATGAATTGATGAACCTTTGTACAAAACTGTCTGATAGGGTTCCTGCCCTGAAAAATACAAATACTTCTCAAGCTACAGAGATTGCTAAATTAAACGAGAGAATTAAGAAGCTAGAGAAGAAAAGGAGGTCCAGAATTTACAAATCTAAAATACTATACAAGGTTGGTATTTCAAGGAGAGTAGAATCCTCTGAAGAAAGTTTGGGTGCTCAGGAGGATGCATTCAGCCAGGGGAGGAAGATTGATGCCATTGACCAAGATACAGAAGTTACATTGGTTAATGAGACTGAGGAGATGAATGATGAAGAGATGTTGTTTGATGTTGATGATGATTTTTAAGGTGAAGAAGTTGTTATTGAAGAAGTTGCTGAAAAGGAAATTAGTACTGCTGATCTAGTTACTACTGCTGGTGAAGTAGTTACTACTGCTAGTATTGAAGTCACAACTGCTAGTGCTCCAACGAAAACTATTGATGAGTTGACTATGGCTCAGACCTTAATTGAAATCAAAGCAGCTAAAGCTAAAGCTGTTACAACAGATGCTACAACTGTTACTATAAGGTCTAAGGCAAAACAAGTTGTTATTGAAGAGCCAAGTGAGACAACAAAAACAAAAACAATAACAACAGCACAACCATCAAGCAAAGATAAGGGTAAAAGAAAAATGCTTGAGCCTGAAAACCCATTGAAAAAGAAAGATTAAATTGCACTTGGTGAAGAATTAGCAGTTAGACTGCATGCTGAAGAGCAAGCTGAGTTGGAAAGAGTGCAAAGAGAAAGAGATGCACAAGAAGAAGTTAGCAGAGCAGCAGTTATTGAAGAATTAGATAACATTCAAGCTATGATTGAAGCTGATGAGCAACTAGCTGCAAGACTTCAAACTGAAGAACAAGAACAATTCTCCATTGAACAAAAGTCTAGAATGCTAATGTAAATAATAGCTAAAAGAAAAAGGTTCTTTGCATCACAAAGAGCAGTAGAACAAAGGAGTAAACCACCTACTAAAGCTCAGATAGGGAATAGAATGTGTACATACATGAAGAATATGGGTGGATACAAGCATAATCAGCTAAAGGGAAGGAGTTATAAAGAAATTCAGAAGCTCTTTGACAAAATATATCAACAGGTAAATACATTTGTTCCTATGGATTCAGATGTGGTGGAAGGCTCAAAGAAAGCTAAAGCGGATACAGAGCAAGAAAGCAATACTAAAAGAGCACGTGAAGAATTAGAGCAGGAAAAGGCTAAAAAGCAGAGGATAAATCAGCATGTAGAGGAAGAAAAAGAATCTAAAGGGCTTAAGCAATGTTTGGAAATAGTTCTAGAAGATGGAGATGATGTGACTATTGATGCTACATCATTATCTACCAGATCTCCAAACATTGTTGACTATAAGATTTACAAGGAAGGGAAGAAAAGCTTTTTTTAAATTATCAGAGCAGATGGTAATTCTCAGATGTATTTAACTTTTGAAAAAATGCTTAAAAACTTTAACAGAGAAGACTTAGAAGTTCTTTGGAATATAGTCACGGATATATTTAAGAAGACAGAGTCAGAGAATTACATGGATAATTACTTACTTCCTACCTTGAAGACCATGTTTGATCATCATGTCGAAGATAGTATATGGAAGAACCAACAAGGATTAACTAAAGTGAAAAACTGGAAGCTTTTTTATTCTTGTGGAGTTTACTGTTTAACAATACAGTCCCTACAATATTATCTATTGGTTGAGAAGAAGTGTCCACTTACATACAACACACTACATCAGATGTTCAATGATGTGAAGCTTCAAGTTGACTATGAGTGTGAAATGGCTTATGATCTTCTTAGATTGGTCAAGAGACAGCTTAAAGAAGGCTATGTACCAGAGTAAAGTGTTTGAAAGCATCCTCCTGATGATAGTGAAGACTTTTAATAAAGAAACTTGAAGATTTAGAAGATGAAAATCAAGTTTAGGGGAGGATTATTGGGATTAAAAGACTTCAAGATGATTCTTAGAGTTACTACTGCTCAGGTATACATTAGTGCTGTCAAGCATAACTTAGTATTGTTGATGATATTAATGAAAATTATGCCAAGTAGTTAGTACTGGTAGTGTAATGTTACTACTGCTATTTACTATTGTTAGTATAATTTAGTGCTGTTAGTATGGAGTTACTACTGCCAGTGTAAGTTAAGACTGCTCAGAGATGAAGACTAAAAATATACCAAGTAGTTACTACTGCTAGTATAAGAGTTAGTACTGTTAGTATAAAAGTTACTGTTAGTGTAACTTAGTACTGCTAGCATAAACGAGTCATGATTTGTGTCTTTTTCATGGGCATGGTCGGGAAAGTAGCTAGCAACATTGTTCTTTATTTTTTAGACTTAATCTATCTGTTTTGTTCTTTTGTTTTACACCAATTATAAATATTTCTCATGCCTAATCCCTAGCCTTTGGTTTGCTCGAATGAGGGAGTGAGCAATCGCATGTGTCTCATTCATGGATTTGAATGTGGCCATTCCCACCCCTAATTATGTTAAGTTACTTGGTTTTACTATGGATGAAATATCGTTACCAATAGTTGAAGTACCAGGCCCCCACCAACTTGCTAATTCTGTACAAGTTTTGAATATATCTACACAAACACTTCAGAACCTCGGTATCCAAGGAGTTGCTGGTTCTTTCTTCATTGGACAGTACAAAGAATCTCTAATTCTTCTACCTTACCCTGATCGTGAACTGTATCATATGTTCTTAGCATAGTTTTTGTAAGCTGGTAAGTTTATGTAGAATTTTTTTTTCATTCTGCAATGTATTTTTTTCATGAACCCTAATATTTGAACGATGTTGTTTTGTGCAGGTTAAGGTTGCTGGAACTCTGGTTCGTCAAGTGTCTTATGAATGTGGTGGATGCTATCAATATATCTTTGTTTAAATTTCTTAATTATGTTTTCCTTGTTTCAAACTTGTTGAATTTCATGGTAGTTTAACTTTGAACAACATGTAAGTATTTGGATGTATGTTTAAACTATTATGTTATGTTAGCATTTTGGAACCAATCAATCCCCTAGCATATTTGTTCAATGTTGGAAGATTCACAATGTCCCATCTAACAGCATAAGTCACATTCTGTTACTTGCAAAACGTTGAAGGTTTTATATGATATTCTCACAAACATGTATATCTGTTCAATGTTGGAAGATTCACAATGTCCAATCTAACAGCATAAGCAAAGCAAAACCTTCAAGGTTTATTTTGACATTTTGTTACTTGCAAAACGTTCAAGGTTTTTTTGGTTTCATTGGCTTATTTAACCCTTGTAACAATTAATATTACAATTAATAGTTAAAATATTACAATTAATATTTGTACTTATAAAAGTACAATTTGGTTGCTTAGTACTTGTATGTGTTTTTGAGTAAAATTAAAATTCCCGGGCGACTTGTACTTTAGTAGATAGGGCGACTTGTACTTTAGTAGATAGGGCGACTAGTAGGTATGGGTATAAATGGCTAAAGTATGGGTATAGTCATTACATGTAAAACTCAACTCAATGACCTCTCCTTCCCCAAAGTTCAAGGTTATTTTGGTTTATGAAGAAATCAAATGTGGTGTATTACTCCCAAAGAATATAAGTCAGAAAAACTTTGTGCGTTATGTACGCAAAAAGTTCAATGTTGAGGAGCTAAAAATAGACAAAATGTATAAAATCCTATAAGCAAATAAACCAGAATCAATAAACTAATAACTATGCTATATTTTTTTAGTTTTTGACAGTTATATATAAAAATGAAAAACTTACAGGAGCCTTTGCTCTAAACAAGGCTAAGAATAAGCTCAAGTGAGCTATCAACAAGCTCTAGCTTATCACAAGGATAAGCTAGTAAAGTCCAATAAGCTCATCCAGGGTAAGCTTATCATCTAAAGCAACCAAATCCATCCATAGCATAGGTATTATACTTGATTTTAGTTTTAAGTAAAGTTAATGACTGAATTTAATTCAATCTAAGCTTAGAGACTTAGATGAGCTTGAGATGAGCTTATTAGAAGCTTATGAAACAGTAACAGCTTATTTATCTAAGTTTATATGTAAGTAAGCTTTGAGAAAAGTAAGAGCATAATAAGGAAACTTGATTTCTATTAATAAAATAGTTGATTACAATACTAAAAATTGAAATGACATTAAGTAAACAATAAGCTAAAACATTTTTAAAGAAAGATCACAAAAGCTAAATTTTATAAGCTAAAAATGTAAAAAAAAATCTTTATCCTTCTCTGAGTGAGAAGGTCTTGTATTTATAGCTGAGAGAGAAGCTTCTAGGCCTCTTAAAATACTCCTCCAAGCTTTGATCTCATCCCTTCCTTTAATGCCAATCATTGGATCTTTTATTTAAGCCGTTTGATCAAATAAGTGAGCACACGGATTGCCAGCGTGGCATTCTGTGTGTCAGAGTACTTGTGCTTCTTTACAAAAGGTTTTAGTGCAAAAAGTTCCTTCCTTGTGTGTTTCCTTGCATCTACGTGTGTCATTCCTTTTGTCAATTCTAGCCAATTGGAGGCTTTGGTGATGTCTTCTTTTGCCACATAAGAGCTTGGTACTTGAATCTTAGTTCCATGTCATCAATTGGGATTTACCCTTTGTTTTTGAACTAGGGTAAATCGGAGGAGACAATGAATAGTAACAAAAGGAATTTCTCGCGCCCTCTTTCTTTTTATATCTTTATTTGACCCAGGGGTGTGCTTGTTGACTTGGGCCCGAGATTTATAAAAATGGAATTTGACCGGGGTTTATGGTTTGGGCTTGGTTATAAGGTTGTGTTATAAAGGGATAACGACCGTTATCTCTTTATTATAAAGGAGATAACGGTGTTAGGGTTTCAGGACTTATAGTGAAATTTGGTTTAACATTTAGGGCATTTTAGGTATTTTGAGGGTTTTGGCATTTTGTAGGTTGACCAATGTTGACCAAGGGTTGACTTTGTTGACCTTTTGCTAGATACTTCTGGCTCTTTTGCACTCTATCCGTTCCCGTGTTCGTGTTTGTCCGGTTTTGACCATTTTCTTGTGATCTTTGCAATATCCGTACCTACATATTCACAAATAACAAAATACACAAATACAAGCATATTTTTGCACATTTTGATCATTTAAGGGTCATTTTGGCTATATGTGATTTCTCACATATCAATAACAAAGAACTTTTGTTATCTTACAACATTGGTTCAAACTCATTCAACATAATCGACGAAGATGATGTAGTTTTTTTCTTGAAGGCAGTTTTAGAATCAGGCGATGTAGTTATGAGTGTTTTCATAAAATCCACTAAAAAAACAGTTGAGGTAACTCCTTCTAAACCCTTAGATATTGATCTGAATATACCTTTGTTTCATGAACCAGTTACTCATGAATGGATGAAAAACTCACTAAACTATTTGCCACCCACCCCTCATGCACCTATTCTTGATCTTAAAAGTATAACTACCAGTCACCATGGTGTTAAGTTTTCTGCAAAAACTAAATTTGTTGATAAGGAAGCCTGTATGTATGAGATAGAAGTAAGATGTATAACCGAAGGCTATGAATATAAGGTTGTTAGATCTTGTCCACAAAGGTACGCGGTAGAATGTGTCCACCTAGATTGTTATTGGTACATATTCACTCGTAGGATTAAGAAGGAAAATGGGTTTAGAGTTACTTACATTAACGACAATCATACTTGTCCTAAAACATAATTCTATCCAAATCATCGTAACGTAACAACAAAAATATTGTGTCAACTGATAATTCCGAAATTCAGGGATGTTACAAGGGTATATAGACCAAAGGATATTATCGATGATCTGAATATAAAGTTCAATATTGACGTTTCATACAAAAGAGCTTAGAAGGGGAAACAGTTAGCATTGAAGTCAAATCAAGGAGTCCCTATCTCCTCATTTGCTCAGCTACCTTATTATTGCTATAACTTAAAGCTGGCTAATGAGAATACTGTTACACACATCGACACCGACCATGAAGGACGTTTCAAGATGTTATTCATCGCATTTGGTGCTGCGGTAAGAATATAATATGATTTTTTTATTAAAATTTCTGTTTATCTAATATAGCATCATGTTTGTCTGCTCTATAAGTCTGGTACGCATATAACATATACTTCCAGCAACACACAAAATGCCAAGCATAATGACCATTAAATAATATTAAACAATAAAGATCCAGGTGCACATGATTTTGCATTCATATGTGTTTGATTGCCTTAAACTGACTTCTAATGAAGTACTTAATTTCATACCATAAACACTGTCATACATATTACCAAAATTTTTTGTTGATCAACCAAATAATTGAGTGGATATACAGCACACTCATCATTCAGGACTCCACCTGCAAATTAATTTGAAGATACAATAAAAGTTATACCTTACGAATGTACGTTATGTTTGAGTAAAATAAATTAACTAAGTTAGGCGACACACTTCACACTTTTTCCATCCAATTTTTCTGCTTCTAATGGCCCTTTTCGTAACCATGTCTCTTTGTCATTTCTTCCATCATTATAAAAGCACCGTCTTTAAAAAAAAAACGACTACACCTTCTTTCCTGTCCCTCTTCACAACACCTACGTCTTCAATCATTTTAGCTTTTCCATTAACCATAGCTCTCTTATATATGCTTACATCAACCTTATTTCCTTTGCTACATATACCCTCATCCTCAATTACTTTTTCTTTACCCTTACAACCTCCTGTAACTAAAGATTTCTTTCTATCATCACCCTCATCATGAATCACACTTGTTTTCTTCCTCTTGCTTATCTTTGTTTTAACTCTTGTGGAAAAAGGAGTTGAACTAGAGCACCTCAAGCCAGCGTCGTCTTCTTCCCATTCCATGTTTTTATAATAATATTTCCTTAAGTTTTGTTTCTTATGAGCAACTTACAAGTTTATGGAACCATTATTTACAGCAGCATCAATGAATGAATGAACATCATTATCAGTATGCAATAACTTCAAACTCTTTTCAAGTGATTTTTTTGGTTTACAGTAGAATAATGCCCATTTAGGTTCATCTATCTCAGATATAATATGATTAAGGCATTGTTGAAATACATCTTTATCACGGGTGAATGAAGAAACACAATGAACAGATCCGTTTACATACCTAAGAGGATTGAAGAAACATGTAATCTAATGATCTACCAAGAACAAGAGAGAGAGATGTGGGTTGTGATGTTTAGTGAGAGAAAGTATATGGAATGGATGAAGTGTTGTTACTATGTGGAAAATAAAAAAAAACGAAAAAAACCAACCCCTCTCCACGGCTAGGAGAGGGCTTATATAGTTACATGATGGCCGGCCCATGGGCTATGATGGGCTTCCCATGGGCCTTGGGCCGGATTAGCTTCTATACTTAACGTGACACAATCTACGAGCTAAGACCTATTACAACTTGGAAGTGAACTGACACTTTTGTGTTTTCCAACAATCTCCCCCTATGGGAGGTCACTCCATTTTACAAAATTTTAAGCCTAGCATACAATGCTTTATCTTTAGTCTTTAGCTCGTCCTTTTGACATTCTCCTATGGAGTCTGTTGTAGTGTCATTGATTTCTTGGATGAGCTTGTATCCTTGAATTGTATTTGGACATTGTGATCTTGAGCATTTCGAGAATCATAACAAGCACAATCTCTTCGCAAATCCTTTTGAAACTTTGCCATCTTGTGGATTTGTGATTTCTGAACCAACATGCTCATACCTTTCTTGAATGGTTGTCTTGAAAAACTTTAATGCTACGTCTTTCTTGAGATTCGTTAACTATAATACTTCGTCACTTCGAGAAAGACGTTCGTTATCAGAGTAGCGGAAGTCTTGAAATATGTATTTGAGCCTTTCATGAAGTCCTTATGTTTGTCTATCAGGTATGAGCATGTGGCTATGGATCTTGTGAGTCAGCTGGAATCAGGAACCTCCACCACCATCTTTAAATAGCCTGCATAAAAACAGTTAGCAATAAAGCGGGGGGACGAATATGGCTTTGTCATTCGCCCGTGTTTGGTTGGAGTAAACTTCAAAACATGAGGATCGACCTGTGATCAGATAGATTCAATTTAAAAAGAATCTTCTTGACAGGATTTCCAGCTGTAGTATTGAATCTTTCTAACACATAAGTATTAGATTCATCGTACTCAGCATGTTCTCATTATCGGAACATTCTCAAGCGAAAGCACGATAGATGTGTACTCAGTTGAGTTACTATCCACGCGTGATATAGAAAATCGATTTGAAAATCAATTGACGTGTCACTTGCTAAAGTGGTTTTGTGACACATCGAGAGTTTTAAGCAATTCAAAATTCTTTAACCGTTGATCCATAACCTGGAACAAGTTTGATTCATAAAGAATCACACCATTGTTGCTTTCCAGTTGTCACAAGCTTGATTCATAAGAATTGCACAAGTCACCTACCATGAGCTTGTTTGATGTTGGCTTAAGCAGGATTTCCATCTTCATTGTGAATACCTAAGTATCACTCGGATGTTCTGGGAATATCACAAGGATCTTGCGTAGGACTCTAATGATATTACTTGATATTCACATTATGTGAGATAACAAGCTAAATTATGACAAGTGTCCTAATGAGATTAATGGATGATCTCTTTTGGCTATAGACTCAATAGTGCACTTTTAATTTTAGTGATCGGAGGCTGGAGCTGAGTGCCACCTTTTCAATATCAACTAACTCGGAGTGAGAAAGTCAATAGAAATGAGTGTATCTCCGTGAGTTTTAAAACAAAGTCTTTTCGACTTTGAGTGGCTGGGAGGGGTTTGTGCATAGCGTCACTGGGTCCATGACTGTCTTCAATATCAGACAACACCTAAGTGTTTCTGACAGCATATGTATTGACCCGGTTTCTGCCTATGTATATGGAGGGCTTCTTTCTTTTCGCCCTTTATCCTTACATTTCTTTTTCATTCTTCAACCCCTTCAATGCTTACCGAGACTTCATAACTAACACCTTGTTGGATTTGTTCCAGTGTTAGCTCCATCTTAGTCGGCATTATTCCCGATTCTCACTTTTTCTCCTTTTTAATCATACCTAAGGACTTCTACACTAACTAGTGGATATCCCTGGGTAGATCCCTCCGGTTCTGGCTGGATCATGACGATTCTGAATACCTATACTTACACTATAAACCTCCATAAAAATTAAGTACATGGTCGATCTTTTAGGTATTCCAGCCCATTACAAACCAAAATCATTTGAAAAATTCATTCAAAGTCTTTGATATAAATATCAAAAGGTTTCACTTTGAATGTTGTTCATCATTACTAAACGCTCCCATTCACATGTGCATTAGTAATGTAAGTACATGCTAAGAGTGGAGTGCATCGAGTTCATTTTATTGATTATTTGTCATATACATTAAGGTCCAGGTTAATGCTGTTTCTCCCCTTATCCAAAATGTTAATCCCTTGATCAATTTGGAATCAATTGATTAACGTTCTGGGGACCCTCGGTCATCTCTTTTTTCTTTTTTTTCCGTTTTTTTTTTTTCTTTGTTTTTTTTTTTCTTTTTTTTTGTATTATTTTTCTTTTTTCTATTTTTTTTTCGGGGTCAAAATGATGTATTTAGCAGGACTGGAACCTATTATTGGCTCCCCCTCAACTTTTGAGTGTTTATAAGAATGGTTTGTCCGAGTTCATATTATTGAAAGATTTTAAATTTACTAAGAATTTCTTGTAAAGTTGTACTCGAGCAATCTTATTTTTCACCAAAAAAATCTACACTAGTTATTAACTTTTCACAAGATAAACTTATTTACGAGGATTTGACCTTATAAGATCGAGAACAACATATGATCAATCATCATGGTCCTGTTGAAGGCCGGTAAGTCACCCCGTATGGTCTTCCACCAACAAATCTCTCCAAACTCCGCATGATCCTCCTTGTCTTTAATCTTTTGTCAATTGCCTGAATCATAGCTCTTGCATTTGCTTTGTCACGTTGGCTCCAAAAAGTCTGAGGCAAATACTCATTCTGATTTCATGGAGGCGGATCATTCAGAGCAGTCTGAACATCATCGAGAGTACCATCGCTAAACTTGTGTAGTTCATCAATGCGCATCAATCTGTTCTTCTTGTCTTTGTTCTCATAGATGAATCCTCTGGGATCGGAGTATGGTGTGTAAGCGTCTCTTCTTCTCAAATTGGATCTGTAACTTGTAGGCTACTTGTGAGGTTGAGTTTTCTTTGCGTTGAGGTTCTTTTGATAGTTTTCAACCATCCCAATTGAAGGTCTTCCACAGCCTTTTGGATGACATAAACACTTCTGTGACATTCTTAAGGAGACATTATGCATGGCGTTCTTAATGTTAGAGATGGTCAACGTTCCTTACACGAGAAGATGCGCGCACTTCACCCCAAACAATCCAAGAGAAGAAGCAAGATGTTTCAATGTCTTGGATCCGAAGTTGTGGAAATCACCCTTCTTTGAGCTTGTAAAGAATGTCGTCATCCCTTACGTACAGTGATCAGTCAAAGATGCTTGTAGTTTTTTCCAATCTCGACTATTTTTACCTTTGTGACAGCAATAAATCTTTTTTTGAGTCGCGTTACGGGCTGATTCCCTTTATGCGCCGCAATGATGTCGTAGAATTGTCTGCGCTTCTTGCCATAATGTGTGATTCCCCAGACTGACGAATTTTTCGTGGTTGACTATCGCTTGAACTCCAATTGAGTGGGTACCTAAGTCTTCTATCATTTAAATAATGCCGTAATCTGCAGCCTTGGTCTTCGTAACTGAAGTAGAGTACTTGCGGCTTGACTCACCACCACGTAGGTACTCAAGGTTGTTATTGATGAAGTGATAAAACGGTATGACATGACGACCTTATCAGACTTCAGTTGGACTGCAACATCTACTGCTTCCTTCATTTTATTTGCCAGGTACTGGTCAACGATGCCAGGAATGGAAGAGAGTGCTTTAGCATATTGATTTGTTTGTTTGAATTCCGAGAAGTTGTCTTCTAAAGCTTTTAGTCTGTTATCAAAACCAAACAACGAACCAAAGTTAGGAAGATTTTGAAGTGAGGAGCTTGGAGTAGTAGCCGGTGTCAGGATTGGTGGTTGTTGTAATTGAGTGAAGAGGGGAGTCGGTGTTAGAGGATGATTGGTTGGTGCAAAGAAGGATAGCTCCGCAATGGCAGTGACTGGAATATCTACTAGAGAGGTAGCTTCAGCATTATGTCCAAATATAGCATCAACACCGGTATCTTGATTTGGATTTAGCATGTTGGAGACGAAGCCAGATGATACAGAAGAACTTTGTTGTTGACCATCAGGATTTACCAGAGTTAGGGCAATACAACATCTGCCTTTACATCATCTCTTCCTTCAAAATTAGCATTGGTATCTCTGTCCGCCTTATTGCCTTGGTCCTCTACATATGTAGCATCTTCATCCGACTTTTCTCCTTCAACATCCACCCCTTCAACTTCATTGTTACTGTCTTCATCATCTGAGGATGAAACATGAGAGGGTGTATGAACTGTAGGATCGAAGGAGTCATCTTCATTAGTTTCCTCTTCATGTGTTGTGTCATCATCATGAGTTGTAAGCTTTGGATGAATGAAATCATCACCATCATCTTCAGATTCAGTCTATGCTTCATCATCTTCATTTTTATCTTCATCTTGATCATCTTCACTTGACTTCCAGGAGATATCATCATCTGAGTCATAATCAGGTGCATCGGAAGCCTAGTGAATACACCCTGTTCCTTCATCTGCACGGACCGCGGAACATAGAGCTGTGAGTCTCTTTACGGCTTCTCTTGGTGATTATCTTGAGTTGCTCAGCTTCTGTTAAAATCGCCTCAGAGATAGTCTCTAACTCTTTAGCCTTCTGCTTTCCTTTTCCAGTCTTCTTGCCTTTCTTTTCTTTGGGGATTGTGGGAGGCTTCTACTTAGTGGTTGCATCAGAATCAGCTTTCTTCTTACTTGCTTTTGTCTTTGGAGGAATCTTTCCTGAAGCAATAACATAATACTCTTTGTATGATTTAGAGTTGCGGATGTCCTCGTTTGTTAACTCTGCTGGTAAGATAGTCCCGTATAACCGAGTGTCTTCATTCCTTGAGATGACATTGATTGTCGTGAATATTGGGTCATCTTTGGCATAGTGCCAATTAACCTTGTTTCTTCGAGGAATTGAAGGGTCTTTAGCCATGACAAAGTTAACGATTAGCTTGGTAAAATGAGGATAGTACATCAGATTGCCCTTCTTCGTATTCTTGTTCTCAATCTGGTAAATGAAGTCCTCCCACAGAAGATATGCATAATCAACCTTCTTGTTATTGTATATTCCCCATAAGATTTAAGCTTGAGAAAGACGAAGACTGCCGTCGGATGTTTTACCATTGAGACATTTGTTGATGATAGCAGCAAATGATCTCCAGGGTTGATGCAGCTTATTGACATTGACATCAGTGATCTTTCTTATTTCTCCAGAGTGACCAAGACTGGCTAGAAATGCGAGAATCTCCTTCTCAAGAGGTGGTTCTTCAAACTTCTTATTACCGACTTTAGGGCAAATTTGAAGAATGTCTCTGAATTGATCAAGATCGAGAATGTGCTTTTTGTTATTCATCTTGAATCTGACAGATCGGTTATGAACATAAGCAGAGGCCCAGAATTCTTGCATATAGATCTCTGGAACATCAGCTGAAACTTGAAATGCCTTGTAGAACGGAGTGAGTTTTAACACATCGTAGGCCACTTGAAGAGTTGCTTCCTTTGATGTGACATCCGAGCTTAATCGAAGATTGCATTTACCAATCTTAAGTCGGTTGGCAGGAGCAACTAAAGCATCATCCAAAGCAATCTGATCTGCTATTGAGATTTCCATGAGTCTGTTTAAGAAAGAGTGAGTGCAGTTTATAATGTGACACAATCATTCATACATGAGAATCCTTATGACTTTTAGCACTTTTGAAGATCAATCATCTTAGATAGACTAATAGCGTATGAGACAAAGGCACCTATCCTAACAATTAAGTGGAATGCAGTTAACCTCGGTTTTGTCAAGCTTTTAATGTCTATTTTAAACTAAGAGATTTGTTTAATTTAATCTTAGTTAGAAAAAAAATCTGATCTTAAGTGTGTTATGTCAAAAAGTTGGTTAAGTGTTAAACATCTTCACTCGTTCGGTCCACAAAAATACACCTCGATCGGTCCATACTAAGTGTCACTCGTTCGGTCCACGCTTGATGACACTCGTTCGGTTCTCATTAAAATTTGCTCGATCGGTCCACACTAGGATTTACTCGTTCGGTCCTTACGATGATTCACTCGTTCGATCCATACTGGATTCACTCGTTCGGTCCTCAATAGGATTCACTCGTTCGGTCCTTACGATGATTCACTCGTTCGATCCATACTGGATTCACTCGTTCGGTCCTCAATAGGATTCACTCATTCGGTCCGTATTACAAATCACTCGATCGGTTCCCTTTAAACAGGATCTAACACTAGATGAGATGAACATGTCATAACATAATATTGCTATTCCACACATAACTCCTAACATTCATACAACATATAACACAACCCTAATTATCGAGCACAAAATCAATCAAGTACATATTAGAATTAAATCTAATGACAAAACTGTGATAATATATTGCTCTACACTAGATCGGTCCATATGGTTTATACTCGATCGATTTCTTAAATTTGTGCAAGATCGATTTTCACATTTAACACTAATCTAGCATTTTCACTTAGCCATAATATAACAATCTCATACACAAAAAATTTCATTATTTGCATATTGACTTAATTTTCGAACACAAAACATTCAAGAACACATTTAAATCACAACAAGTGATCAAGCTAGGTTAACCTATACATTTATTAAACCTAATACTACAAAAGCCCTCAATCAATTTAACGTTTTCACCACTTTTTGATTTGACGAACCCTAATTTTATAATTAGGGCTGCTACGATCAAGAATGACGAAAACGCTCAATTCCTTTTGGGATTCGAGTTGATTAGGAGATGAAGATCGAGATTTAAGTTATACCTTAGATGAAATGGAGTGAGTGAACTTGATTGATGTGGTTCGAGTGGAAAGTGTTCGTGTGTGTGTTTGAGTGTGTTTTGAGTGTGTGTAGATTTCGTAAACAGTGATTGGGACGGGTGGGGGGTGTTATTGGTATAAACGATTTCTAACTTTGACACTTTTGGCCCCTCATCTTATACTACTTATTAATCTTACACATTATGTTTTATAAGGTATATTCAAGTTAAACAAATAGCACACATGGTCCTTAATGTTGTATACTCTCTCCTTATAGACATAATTTAGCAAAAACTAATCCCTAAGGCATAAATCAAGTAACCTTTAAGCACAATCGAGTTAAACTTAATTAACTCGCTATCATGAGATATTACGTTATCGTTTGAAAATCTTTTTCCCTTTTTACAGCTCATTTGATCATGACAAAGAAATTTGACATTCTCTCCCCCTCAAACAATGACCCGTTTTCTAATTAAAGAGCTGTAGACATTGTTTGGAAGGTAAAATGTATGTTTGAAAATTATTTTCAGGATGATGGAATGATTTTGTATGTGACAAAAACAAACAACACGAAGATAAATAAGATTTCTCTTTTTTTATCACATAGATGACTGAAGTACACTTATGGATTTAGGAAGCACGGCGTTGTGATGCAAAGTAACACAAGCCTTTGCATGGTCATAAGAGACCATGCTCCTCGAGAATATATTCTCACGTTAGAGGCAATTTTCTTTTTGAAATTCTTGCCTTAAGATGTTAACCGGGTTGCTATTCTGAAATAATAGCAAAGCCATATGGCATTGTTGTTGAAAACATTTGTAACTTCTGCTCGACTTCATTTACAGGCTTTGTATCACTATGTTAAAATGACATTTCTAGACCGAAAATGTTATCGATTTCAGAAGGCATTGACATTGTAAAATTCTTTTTTTTTGAATTTTTCTCATTTTTCAATTTTGTATTTTGTTTTTGTAAAAATTTATATAAAAGAAAATCTTTTTGGTTTTTATGATTTTATAAAAAATAAAAGATAAAATGAAAATCTTTTTGTGTTTTTTTGATTTAAGTATTTACTTATTATACTTTATATTCTGATAGTCCACCACTATTCATCAACTCATCTGCCATTGTTTCAGTGTAATCCTGGCGGGTTAAAACTCCGCATTCCCAGCTTGTTGATAAGAAATTCAATTCTTTCTCGGCCAAGAGCTTTAGTGAAGATGTCCGCCAATTTGATATTTGCCGTCTTTTTGGAAAAAGTAAAGTGTCATCACACCATTCTCAACATGTTCCTTGATGAAGTGAAACAAAATTGATGTCTTATATGCTTGATTGGAATGTTGACATTGTTGCAGATAGGCAATAGCGCTTTTGTTATCAACAGTACATTGGAATTTTATGAATCCAAAGCCATAGTCGGTATGTTGTTGATCTCTCCAAAGGACTTGAGCACATACAACCGGACATAAGCAATGTATTCAGCTTCCGTACTGGATATCGCATCGCTTTTCTGCCTTTTTTGACGACCTGCTGACAGTCTATCACCAAAAGTTGTTTACTGCAGATGTACTACGGCGTGGTATCTTGGACAACAGCATGATCGATCTGCAAATGTTGTTATGCCAAAGGAAGAATCCTTGGATACAATAGACCCGAATGTACGGTTCCTTTTAGATATGAAAGATCGTTATTACTGCTTTTAGTGCTTTTCTCGGTAGGGCGATCTGATACCGGGCGCACATGCATATTATAGCAAATTATAGGTCAGGTCTACGTGGCTGATTAAAGGTAAAGGAGGGTGCCAATCATACCACGATAATGTGATGGATCTACAGCCTTTCCCTTCTTTTTATCCATCCAGTTTGGACTTCTCCATCCATGAAAGTTATCCACTGTGGTCACAAAGATTCATAGCCATATTTTTTTAAGTGATTCAAGAGCATAATTTAGATTGGTTTTTGAAGATGCCTCTGGGACTTTGAGAAAATCTGTTAGTTCCTAAGAAAAATGATGATTTTACCCATCATCGGACATCTTGAATTTTGAACACATGTATTTTAGCAAATAGATCACACAGTTCAGGGATGTAGAGGCAGGCAAAGTTTAATATCATCGACATTAGATTTGTACCAGAATTAGTTCGTTTGCCTTATTACAGGCTGAATGAACAGAGTAGGTTCCACTAAGCCTTTGGAGAAGTCACTTGGATATCAGGAATGAAGACAACAATTCATACCACGCATCGTGGAGCTTGTTTACCCATAAAGGACGCTTTTCTTAAGGCTTGTATTCGAGTTGTAGTTAGTTGTCTTGGTATTCACAAATCCGTCGGGTGGCTAACATAAACTTCCTCTCGCAGATTACCATTTCGAAACGCAGTCTTCACATCCATCTGGATAGATGACCATGTTCATGTGAGCAAGCAAACGCTAGAAAAAAAAATTCGAATAAGCCATCTAAGCTTGCAACCTGGAGCGAATGACTCTTCGAATCAATACCTCTTCTGACGTAACCATAACGATAAGCGCCCAACCGAGCCTTTATTTTTCAGGAAACCTCTAACTACATCAAGTTTGATCTTATAGACCCCCTTAAGAGAGATGACAAATGCTTTGTCAGGAGGAGGAACAAGTTCCCAATACCTCCAGGAGTTTCAAATTCATGAGTTCCTCTTGCTAGCTTTTTAATCCAACATGCTTGGGTAATGCTTCTTTGTAGTTCTTGGGTTCGACTGATGTTAGGGAAGGAATTTAGTAGGCAGATAAGGCTTGTTCATGAAGTTGGAGTCGTGTGGAAACTGGTCTGTCAAGAGCACCGATTATATTCTCAAGTGGGTGATCCTTCGTCCATTTGCTAGTGTGTTCAGAAACTTGGTGATCGGGATGCACAATTGTATGAATAACGTCTGATGAAGAAGATTGATCAGAAGGAACTTCTGGAATTGGAATACCGAAGTACGGATCATTACCCATATGTGCAACTTCAATATCATGATTATCTTCTTCAACATCATGAGAAATAATAGGAGTTTGAGTTCCTTGTGTTGTATGAGAGTTACTTGGTGATTTGGTACATTTCTTGGTCAACTGGAAGTTGAGGAAAGGTGAACCAGTGATACCGCTATGTTCAGGTGCAAATGCTTTAGGATAAGGAGGCAATGACCTGATGGTGCATGTATATCAAAAAATTAAGTGACTCATCAAACATTGTTGAATAATCAAATCCCAGTAGATCTCGATGGGGTAAATGGTGTTGAAGGAGAAGGGTTTGGCACGAGTCCTGAACTGATTGATACAGGAGTCATTTCATGAAGAGCGGGTCCTGAACTGCTGTGTTCAGAAGCCATCGCGGTCAGCTCATCAAAATCAACGTGAATAGTTTCAATTATTCGTCTGGTACGTCTGTTGTAAATCCGGAAAGCTTTCTTTGTGGGTGCATATCCAATGAAAATACCAATATCAGCCTTTGGTTGACTTGCCCAAATTCTCACTTTCATTCGTTGTGGTAGCAAAAGTGCACCAAACACATGTAGATCGACGTTAGATCGGGAGGTTTGTTGTGTAAAGCTCATATGGTGTGTTAACGTGACGAAGAAGTATCATGATCGATTTTGGGTATAAACAGGCTGTGGCAACCGTCTTCGGCACATTAGAAATAAATGAGCTTTTGCATAAATTAACATAGTGCGTGCTGCTTCGATTAGCGTACGATTTCGTCTTTCAACAACACCGTTTTGCTGTGGAGAGCGTGCAACTGATGTTTCATAAGAGATTCCAACCTTCTCATAATATTCACGCAATGTCTGATTAACAAACTCAGTTCCATTATCTGTTCTGATGCGTCTGACGGTTTCCTTAAGGCGTACTTGGATCATCTTCAAAATGTTGATAATAAATGCTGAAGCTTCATCTTTTGATCACAAGCATTTCACCCATGTAAATCGAGAGTAGTCGTCGACAATAACGAGGATGTACTTCTTTCCATTAACACTCGCGACACGCATTTGGCAACATTTAGATCAATAATGCAAACCAGGTAGAGTTTTTCTTGGATGGTGTCTTCAGATTTGGGTTTGTGGGGTTTCTTTGACTCTTTGCCTTATGACTATGGCAGAAAGAACATATGTGATCCTTTTCAAACTTGAGCTTAGGGAGACCTCGTACATGTCCATGTGTGCAAGATGATTGATAGATACCAAAGTTCAGTGAGAAGGACGACGATGCCATACCAAGACTTGGTTTTAGACGCCTTTGAAATAGACAAATAGGAGAGGATGCCAATCATATTCTCAAAGAGATAGAGTGTAAAGGTTATCCCTCGAGATTCCTGTCAATAAATCCCAACACCTTCTAGATTGCGATATGAAGCAGTAGTTTGTTGGTGACGAAAAGCCACTTCAAGATTTGGAATCACAGAATTGTCCCACAGCAAAATAGATTATGCCAAGTCCTTCAAGTAATAAACCTTGAAATTGTAACATCCCCATCTGATAGTCTCAAAACCATTATCTTTGCAACTTGACCGTTTCCGAATTTACTGTAACCTTAAGAAATTTACTAATGAAATTGGTGAGCTAGAGAGCGATCTTATACGGTCATGGTGCTTTCTTCGAGCAACCGGAATCCAAATACCAGAGGACGATTGGAACAACCTGCATTCATTGAAAGATAGTAGATGAATATTGGTTTTTATGGATCCCCCAGGATTTACTGGGTTCCTTTGTTGTAGACATTGGTTTTAAAAACCTTAGTGTTGCTACAGACTCAGTATTTTTATTCTTTCCTAGGTTTCTTGTGATATACCAATTTAACCACAGGATTGGGTGACTTCAAGGTCTCAGAAACTATTGGTTTCATTGAAGGACTTTCATTAGTAGTGGTAATCTAGTTTAAAGGCACGCTATTTCTAACAATAGTGAAGGTCCGACCGGTAGGTCTCCAAATATATCCTATCTGAGTGAACACCTTTCCTGTTGGTTTCCAAATATCTTTCTTAGATTTATTCTTCTTATGTTTAGCACGAAATTTCACAACATTCAAAGAATTAGAAACACACAAATTATCAGAAGACATGGAATCATCACGGTGAATACAGACACAATCAGAATTAAGATATTTTTAAATTTTCCCCTTGTTTCTTAGATGTCTGCACAACGCAGATCCATTAACATTAACAGTTACCATACTTGTTTTAAACTAGTTTAAAGTTCCTAGGGTGGCTTCTACTTGATTTTTCGTTTTACTATTGGTGATTTGTAGAATTACTATCATCTTGTATTGATGAATGCTGTTGTTCCGGCTTAGCTCTAGTAGAAGTCTTACTCCTGTAGAATACAAAACACATGCTTGTTAGAAACTATGTTTGAAGTCGAGTTTGTTTTTGTGTTTTCTGGTGGGATGTGAGTGATTCGGCAAACCTAAATTTCTTGTCCTTTTTCCTCGGTATGACCTCAATTTAATTGTAGGGACCACATGTTGATGCTAGGGCATATCTACTTATGTGTGAAAACAAATACTGAATGATTTGGTATACCTAAAAGGTGACTCTAAAAGTGGATCTTGAGGATTATTTGCTTATACATGATTTCGGACTTTATCCCTTAGGACCAAAGCTTCTTCCTAAGGGTATGCTTAATTATACGTGGTGTAGTGAAGCAGTCCTTTTATTAACAATTGGGGTGTGATTGGTTCCATGGCATCCTTTAGACACTTTTGGAAACAACAGAGTGGCGTCACAGTATCCTCGTTATCTAAACCTTTTCCTTTAAGTTTCCTCTTAAACTTCATTTTTTTAGGGTGCTTATGACCAAACTTGTTCTGAAAGTTTTTGCATTAAAATCAGAAATTCCCCATGATTTATATTGACTGCTTGATTAACGCATCACATTGTTCTTTTGATTGAACATGTTTTGGTTTAATCGAGTCATAAAGTGTATATAAGTCTGTTTCATGGCTAATTTCGCAGTAACAAGTTTTGTTTACTCATATGTTCCATTCAATGTTAAGAGTCTCAATTTCATCCATGTCCATTTTAGACTGTATTCTCATCCACATTTCTTTTAAGGGATTAAATATGCTCTTTTTTAAACTGACAATGGACTGTGTCTTTTGCTTGAGACTGAGCTTTACAAGTTCACTTAATTCGAACAACTGAGGAAAACTCGGCAGCATTTTGTTTTAAAACACTGTTTTCTTGTTCGGAAAAATTTCTTCGATTAAGTTAAGAATCAGCTTCCAAGTGATGCAATGTTTTTCAAGATGTTGTAAATACACTTGCATTAGTTTATCGTTACAGTTTCTTTATCAACAAAATCCTTTTTTTCTACAAGCTTTGTCTCGATGTTCGAGGACACTTTTGGACCATTCAGTCACAGTTACACCCTTGCATTCACAGACAAATTCACAACAGTTTTTACAATATCATTTATCAATGGCTTGTGCCAAGAGTGTTCATTTTCACTCAAACTTGTACTTTTTAATCTTCGAAAAGTTTTTGGACTCCAAGCGATTGTTGTTCGACAGCCTGTTCCATTGCTAAAAGGACTTTTTGGACATCAGCAAGTTCTTCAACCAAGTATTGGTTGAGTTAATTGAAGATATCTTTTAATTCTTTTATAAACGGGAATGATTTATCTCGAAAAACTAGCCTTTGTATGTTCAACCCCCCACGTGCCTCGTGATAGCGTTGTGGTAGCTGGTTCTTTCTTTGACAACCTGATCCAAGCCAGTAAGGATGGCGTGTTTAAGCTTTTTCAAGCTAGATTCACCAACTTACTGTAAGGAAGTTCTTTTGGAACCTCAACTTGAGGTTGTGGAGAAAAGAATGAGATGGGTCTAAAGCTGGGACCGGAAGTCGCTTCCAATGCATGTTCATGTATAAAACAGTTTTTGTCGAACAAATCGTTTGTAGTAATCGTTATGAAGAATATCATAATTAATGGGTTTTGTGTTCACTTTATGTTTCACAAACAATGGATCTTGTTCTTTTAAAATCATTTTGAACGAATTCTTTTCACTTGTCTAATGTTCAATCAGAATCTAGAACCACAATAGTATCCATTTTTAAGAATGGTATTCAGTCATACCAACTTTGGGTTTGGACTCCGAGATTTCTTCAGACTGAACAGAAAGGTTTTTCAAAAACGATAGCTTGTTTCGAGGAATGATCATAACAAATTTTGGATTTAGCGATCATATGAACAGTTTTGCGCATGATGACCTCTTATGAAAATGATGTTGTCCTAAGTTGCTTAATTTTCTTTTCTAAAGCATATTTCTGAATCAATATTTCTGTTTTCTTCTAATTTCAACTCATTTTGAGTCTGAAAACTGTTTTCATTAAACATAACTATTTTTGCACTTGTTTCGAAAAGGATTTTGTTTAGACGTACAATCTCGTCAAAACTGTTCATTTGATCTGAAAAAATTGTTTCACATTTTGGCTTTTCTTTAACTCCTTTAACCTCTTCTTTATATCTGTCAAGCTCGGTAGTCAAAGCTTTATTAACAGTGGTGCAATGCGTCACTTGGGTACTTAATTGGTCAAACATAGACAATATCAGGACATCTTGTTGAGCAGAAGAGTTAGAATTCTGGACAGTTTCCTGTTGTGTTTCACTCAGATACTGAGAATAAGGAATGATATTGCTATCACTGGTTATATCAGTTTCTGACTGACTCACATCATTAGACTGTTCAGAAGACGTCATGATCTGCTCACTTTGATTGATAAGTCATAGTTCAGATTATCTTGATTGTGTACCTCAGTGAGTGCATCTGAGCCATTCCTTGAGAGATTGGCCATGAGAGCAATCTTGGCTGAATTGAGTTCATCACAATCAGAGTCATAGGCATCCAGATCATCAGCTTGATAAGCAGCATTGTGGGTGATGACTGTCTGAGAGGTTTGAATATCAGGAAGTCCTGGATCTGCCAAAAATGCTATTTCTTCCTCTGTTAAAGCTTGACCACTTGCTTGAGCTTGAGACCGCATATTCTTTTTAGTTGAACCTGATTCATCCTTTTCCTCTTAGGTTTGTAGCACTGTTGCAATATGACCCTCCCCTTTGCAATTGTAACAAATAACAGTCCGTTGTTTCCCCGTGTTGCTACCACTTGCACCAGGTGTGTATTTTCTTGTTGTTCCAGCACGCATATAAGTAGTTGTCTTCTCCTGAAACAGGATTGGCACCCAGTCCACTTTTCCTATCATTGATGTAGCTTGTTGACGGAAAGGTTTGATGAAGTCCTTAGATGATTGTTAGTAGTTGGATACGGGAGTTTGTGACAACAGCAGTTAAGAATGACATCATGTGATTAAATTGCGTCAATTGGATATCCCCTTCTGGAACACGTGGAACAACTATGGACTGGAGTCTGGTTTGGAAAAACTCAGTGTTGTTGCTGTTGATGGGTTGTGGGAGGCATATTCCAACTGTGGATTGATGGTTGCTTGAGAATAACGTTGTGGTGAAACGGTGGATTGATATCATTTGTTGGATAAATTAATTGAAAGAGAGTGTTGATTGATTGGTTGTGAATTGTAGTTTTGAGTTTGGATAAAGTGTAACGAACTGTGAAGATGATATGGTTGATACTGTGATGTGAGATAGAGGACTAGTTGGGGAGTAGTGTAGATGAAGATTGATAAGCTGGTGAGTTAAATTGTGAGATTGCAACTAAAGCTATGAGGATTCAGGGTTGCGTTCTATGCATCAAACGTACTTCATTTGTATGTCTTTTCAGTTGATTGCAGCGTGAGCATGAAGCTGACTAAACAGGTGGTAGTGTGCAAGTATTTGACTCAATTAACATCGTAAATACAAATTTGCTCCATTAAGTAGGAAGAGTGTTAGAAACTTGGTGTTTACTCTTGAAACTTGCTCCAATTGGCATTTTTGTAATTGTTATATATTGAGTAACTGAGTTGAACCTAAGTATGTCAGTAACGTACTCTCCTTTTCTTGTAAGTGAACTTATCAAATTCAATACAGCTTGCACTCACGTTCTTGTATTGGTCTAATGACGTTCCGTTTCTATTCAGAAATTTTAATCTGTCTCCAAAGATCTTTTGCCAACGATGTTGACTCACAAGAGCATAGATTTCAGTTGTGTCCTTGGAGAATGTTGTTTTATACTTTGATGTGCAATCTTCTTTTCTTGCATTGTATGGCTTCAGCTGGTGTTAGTCAACATATTCAGGTTGCCTGTTACTCCAATCCTCAGTGATTGAAGGCCAAACATACGTCGGTCTTTTTCAAAACAAGGATGCAAGAATCATTCTTCCATGTAGTCTATTCTTCGATATAAAGTCCATTCTGCTTTTCCATGAATTACATATAAGTGTTTTTCACGGAACGGTGGTTGTTGTCTCCTTTCAGAAGATACGTGATTTTATTCAGCAAGAGACGTCATTATGTTTCAAAAGATTACAAAATGATGGTCGATCAAGTGGATTGAAAGAAATTGTGTTTGATACGTGATTGTTGAGTCTTGCAAATGAAAAGAACTACCATCGGGATTTTACAATTCTTGACAAAAACCGGGAATACAAGTGGTATGTTTCACGGGATTTTACAAGTCAAAGAAATAATCGTATAATTTATATGAGTTTGTTAAGTTTGAAACGTAAATTTATTTTCACTGGTTCGAGTCCTCTCGTTGGTCTTGTTTTTTTTGTTTTTTTATTTTTTTTTTTTTTTTTTTTTTTTTTTTTTTTTTTTTATATTATTTTGTTTAATACTTGTTCGCGTCCTCTCGTTCGGTCTTCTTAAGTTGCGGTCCTGTACTCGTTCGGTATCCTTTCGGTTCGGTTAATTCTCGTTCGGTTCCTATATCTACGTGACCCTCGTTCAGGTTTGCTAACTAGATGGAACCGCTCGTTGGTTTCCTAACTAGTGAAAAAACACTCGTTCCGGTTCTAACTAGAAGAACACTCGTTCGGTTTAACTAAATGATCTTTGTTCGGTCTCAATCTATGCAACTGCTCGTTCGGGTTGTCTCGCTCGGTCCTTGTTCGATCTCTTGTTCGATGTCTCGAGTTCGGTTCTCTAACTTGTACGACCCAAAATTTCAAAACTCAAAAAAGACACGAATTTTTTAATGGTTTTTAGCTCCAAAAATTCTTGTCATCAACTAGTAATTACTAACCCTTATAGGAATCAATAAAATGAAATACTTAAAGGTTTTTAAGCAAAAAAATTTGAATCACTAATTTGCTCATTTGTACGTTTTGAACACAAATCAAACACAAAGAACTAAACACACCACTCCATGGCTCTTGATACCAATTGTAGAATACTAGTAATCTTAAGATCAACCAAGAACAAGAGTGAGATGTGGGTTGGGATGTTAGAGAGAAAGATGATGGAAAATGGATGAATGTATTAATGAAAGTGTAATGGAAAAATGGAACAACCAACCCTCTCCAAGACTAGGAGAGGGTGTATAAATACTACAATGGCCGGCCATGGGCTTGGTGAGGCCTCCATAGGCCTGGGCCACGGACGCTAGATTACTAATACTAATCATGTACTAACTACGAGCTAAGGATTGTTACAACTTGGATATGGACCGACCTTTTCCGTGTTATCCAACAAATACTCGTACAAATTATATGTTTATTGTACAAGTGTTCGCCTTAACTCACGCAAATCCTCATTTTCATCCCAAAATTCCATTCCAAATTCATATCATTCCAATCTCGTTATCTTTATAACGTTAACTTTTACTCATTACAAAAAACCGCCGGCTTGATTACTAAGATCGTTTCTCGTTATCAAACTTTTACTCGTATTTTGGTTGTGTGGTTAATTACGCGAAAACGGACTCAAACCACGGGTGTGTTTTGGGCTCGGGTAAAGGGTAACAGGTTATGGTTTTGGTTTTAATAAGAGATAACGACTGTTATCTCTTATAAAATAAAGAGATAACGGTGTTAGGGTTTAGGGGCTTTTATGAATTATGTTTGAACAATGAGGGACAGTTTTGGGAATTTTTGGGATTTTTGTCTTCATATGGTTGACAAGTGTTGACCAAGGGTTGACCTTGAAAGCATTTTCCCGGCTCTTGTACACTCTATCCGTTCCCGTGTCCGTGTTTGTTCGGCTTTGACCGTTTTCTTGTGATTTTTGCTATATCCGTACCTACACAATCACAAAGACAAAACAAGCAATATACAAGCATTTTAAGCACAATTTTGTCTTTTATGGGTCATTTTTGATATAAAACGGATATGTGTTTTTACACATATTAGTAATATTAAATGTTCAAGAAAAAGATTTCAAGAAATTACATCTTTCGTCTTGTATTAAATTTTCACGTAAAATAATAATTTATTATTAAAATCTTGAAAATTTTACCCTTATCGAGCAAAGTTTCTAAGTATAATTTTCTTTTGAAAATTCGGCATGACCCGTACGTCTTTATGACTTTTTGCAAGATCTTAAACCTTAATTCAAAACACTTTTTAACAAACCCGACATTTTCTGACAACACAATACCAATACCTTCAACAAGTTTTATCAAACCGTAGCAAAATAGCCCCTTAACATCTGACAAGTCCAACAAATTCTCTCTTAGTCCAACATAATTCCTTTAGTCCTTTTATAAAGTCCACAAATTCATTTACTTGTTATTGGGTCTTATGGCCATTTATAGTCTTAAACGCTTAGCCCGATAGTAAAGACTTAGTCCATATCTCTTTTCATAAGCTTACAATATAAACCCAGAAATCCAATGGGCATTAAGCCCATTAAGCCAAAACCAAATAAGCTATAAGCTTAATATATAAGCCGAAAACCAAATAAGCTATACGCTTAATATATAAGCCGAAAACCAAATAAGCTATAAGCTTAATATATAAGCCGAAAACCAAATACTAAGTCCAATAACCAAGTCCAAGTGGGCCGAGCCCACCTTGGTGTCGGACTAACGCAACCAAACGCACCCTTATTGGGCCGAAATAAACCAAACGCACCCTTCGGTTGGGCCGAGCCCACACCGAATCCACAACCATACGTGGGTTGGGCCGAACCATCAAACGAGCCGGTTAGGATGAGCCCACACCGAAACAACCCGAACCGAATATTCCCATAAGCCCAGTAAGTTATAACTTAGCTTTTTGAATAAGCAAAACCTAAAAATAAGCCCTTATTAAGCACTTTTATAAAATGTAAAATTACCACAACAACCATTTTATTCAAATTCACAAATCTTTTCCTTTCTTTCTTCATAAGCCGACGCACGAACACCCCCTTTTCATATTTTCGCTTTCAAGTTTTAACCTTTTTGACGATCAACTTGTACAATTAGTGTATAAACATCACCATATTCATAAAAGTACAACTTTAAATCAAAGTTTTTGAAAAACTTACTTGTTTGACGAGTTTGGTTCGGTCGTGACGCGCGAATAAAACTCAAAACCTTGTTTCTACAACCCGAAACTACTAGCTATCAACCCAATAATATATTCTTAACCCGTGTTCTTGAGAAAATCTTCAAAATATTTGTTTCTTTTCTTCCTTGTGGCTCGTCCGAATTGTAAAGAGAGAGAGATATAGAAATTTTTTGTTATTTTGAAAATGAGAGAATGAATGAGAAATTTTGTTAAGGAGGAGGAATATATGTGTACCAAGGGAACATCCTAGCAAGATTTTAGCCTTCTTGTCTCTTCTTATCCCTTCTAGGCGTCCAAGTATCCTAGGAGGCCTCGGGTCTTCCTTTTTGCGTCGGGATCACTTAAAAACTAAATTTTGATCTATTTAAAACATCAACCAAACTTATTTATAATTTCCATTGCGTTTAAAATCATTTTTCCATAAATATGGGTTATTCACACGACACCTATCACATTAAATTGCTACAAAAATCCATTTTTGAGCCGTTATCGGCCGACTTCGGACCGAAAACATGAATTTTTGACAAAACTCAACCGAACCTTACTCATCCATTTAAAAACACTTCAAATCACAAAATATGGCCTGACAACATATATTCACCCAGAATTTCACCTTTTTACGACTGTTACAGTCTTTTATCGAATTTCACGAAAACAACCGTTATTCTGATAACTTTCAAATCTCACACTCACAATTTACGTTTTAATTCATTGTTATCTCATTATTATGAACTTATTAAATAAATAAACCCATTAACACATTTCCAACTTCCTTAAATCTCCACACTTGAATAAACTGTCGTGCCGGTACGCGCTGCGTGATGATTTTTCGCTAAATGCGAGAAAACTTCCCGGAAAGCACATAAAACTTCAAAACCACTCTAAAACAGAAAAACGAATCAAACATGATTCATTTATGAACTCTAAACTTCCTCAAACTCCCGGTTAAACCAAAACCGCTTTCACGCAAAATAGTCAACAGAAGTCAACTTCTCAGCTTTCATCAGGAAAACTGACAAGATCGAAAGACTTCAAAATGAAAAACTATAATATTTTATAATAATTAACTCTAGAAATATTACCGGTTATCACACTTCATCATCGGCAGAATAAGTCTTCCATTAACAAACGATTCCCACCTTCTTATTTGTTGTCGATGACTTTGACGCTTGGATATTTCTCTTTCGAAAGCTTTCATTATGTCAAGATCTAATTCACCTAGCCGAGGTGCTTTCTTCCAAAAATAATTTTGAAACATCCTTAGCTTCACTTCATTCAAGACTCTTTCCAACGTAGCATCACAAAATTTAACAATCTCCACCAAAAACATAACCCGTTTCTCATCTTTGTTGTTTAAGTAAATCTAACCCGTAGTTGGCTTGCCTACTATTGAGTACGGTTCATATGCTTTAATACCAAGAAATGTTAATGTTGGTGCGGTTAAGTTTACCCTGATCTGATAACTCTCTATACCCAACTGGAAATTATGAACTCTCTCCCAGATCACACGACTTCTGATGAATGTTATTAATGAATTCATCAACTTGGTTTCACGATAATTGACCTTCTTGTTTCAGTAAAGATAATTAAAGTCTTCAATATCATTTTTGTTCAGGTACTTGAAGTCAGCTTCAAAAAAATGTCTTGCTTATCATTTTCTTTCATCACAATTATTTGTTCCATGAAGTCCAAACCATGTAGTTGATCAGTAGTAATTCTGACAACTTATGTAATCTTGTGATTGGAAAAATAGGCTTCTGGATTGTCTCTGATTTTTCTTTGATTTTGCTTGTACACTCTCTTATGCCATGAATCTTTCCAATGTTAAATTGACAATCGTGCGTCTTCATTAATATTCTTGAATTCTTTTCGAACCCAACGATTCATCTTTTCTTCCAGATCAGCTTCTGGAAATGATTCTGCGTGTATCTTGTGGAGTGAAAGAATATATTTCTTCTCCTTAGTATTACCATTCTTCAAGAAGAATAGATCTTTGTTATACAAATACCTTGGAGGTTCATTTGGGTTCCTTTGAGGTCCATAGAATACAAGAGCTTTTGGTATTGATCATCTTATGTCTTCTTGTCTGCTTTCCCAAACTATCTGATTCTCCATAAAGTTTGTTGCTTGTTCCAAATGGTAGACGTACTCTTCAACATTTCTAAACTGATTACTCAACATATCATTCAGTGTAGCCTATATTCTTGTACGATCAAAGATAGTTGGAACACGCTTATCAACATTTTGAAATTTTGTTATTAGCTCAGGTGTTTCATCTTTAGGAATAACCTCATCTTCATCAATGACAGTTCCTCTTCCTATGCATCCCATTCTTGTTGTTGACGTCGTTGCTTGGTTAGATAAGATGTGGATTCTTTGGCTAATTGTTTTGACGAATAACCCCTTGCAGGCTTTGGACTTTTAGATGTCTTGCGTCTTTTCACTCTTTTCTCCCCTTCAGGAGGAGCATCATCTTCTTGATGGTCATCATGACGTTGTGAGTGAAAATAATCATCCCTACAAGAAGTATTAGAGGTGGAAGACTTTTCAAATTTACACTTCAATACATCCCATAATGTTTGATCATTAGCCCGATCTTGAAGATTGGACTTCATCTACAAATACAATTGTTGTTGAAGATCAGCTGATGAAGTTGTATCGGTTGAAGTAGGTATGGTGTAACAATCCGTTATTTCAAATCATTTTACGACTTCAAACTTTCAATTATTTGTTTTTAGAGTTTTACGCGTTTGCTTTTAATTTTCATCGTTTAGTTAAATAGCGTAAACTAAAAATCAACAATCAACGTAAACGGACATCAAACAAATAAAAGTTTACGTCAAGCAAGCGTTTATTATTTTTACGAAAATAATAATTAATTTTTCATATTTTATTTTAATACGTTACGTAAAACGTTTATGTTTTGTATTTTGGAATATTTTTGCATACAAGTAAACCATTCTACCAATCTACACTCAACCAAATACCCACAATTATACCCAATACTTAAAAATTATACAATTTCTAATACATGCATGCATAGGGCCAGATATATACAAAGAAAACACAATGATATAATATCTAAAAATTCTTCTAGAATCAAACATGTTCTAATATGAATTACAAGCAACCTTCTTACACAATACCAACTTCCTTACAACATACCATGCATTCTTACACAAAAACCATCCCTCCCCCATGGGCTCTTACACAACTAGTCATTCCAAACACCAATACCATGGTATTGCAAGATATTTCAAGTATAAATAGCATCCTATTCCAAGACCTTCATTTACTTCTCATTTCAACTAGAAAAATCAACAAAACTCTCTCCCTTTTTGCATCATAACCCACGGCTCAAAACTCACACCCAAAATAATTCATAGTTTTTATTTTATCAAGATTAAAAGTATACAAGTGTGGTTAGGGTTGATATCTAAGGTGTATCAAGTGATTTTGCAAGTAAAATCAAGGGTTTAACAAGAGGGTTTAACAAAGAAAAGAAAATTAGGGTTTTCAAGGAAGATCGTAGGTCTGATAAAGGATTTGGGTTAAGAAGATTTAGTTTTAAGTTTATGAGTTTACTTCAACTTTTCATTCACAACAAGGTTTTACAATCAACTTTCAATACTTTCTTTTCAATTATTTTTCATTCATTATATATAATAATAATATTAATATATAAATATAAAGTATAAAATCTTATTCAATCATCTTCACATTACATAGCTCACACTTACATACTTTCGTCCTTACTTATTAAAAGGCAATCTTATGCATTTATCTTAGCTTAATCATTTCTTAAACTCATATCATCATACACATCTTACATTCCTTATATATATAAATAACCTACCATATACTTCACATTATAAAATCATATACTTTTATACTTAACACTTCTCCAATAAGTGTTTCACATTCTTAGCAGCTTTCCAAATTCTTAGTCTATGGCCAAATGACATATAACTCGTTTCATAATTATTCTATACCCATACATTATCATTCTATTTGCCACAAGTACTTAACTACCTTATAACTAAGCATTCACATTCTTCACTACTTAAACTTACGGCAACACATCTATAAGTTCATTCATACAAGGATTTTGGGTTGAAGATTTAGGTTTAAGTTTGTGTTTACTTCTACATTCATTCATACAAGGTTTACAATCACTCTTTTACTTTTATTTCAATTATTTTCATACATATAAATTTGTTATATTGTTAAATCACCATTTAGTTATTATTTTATAAAAGTTTATAAAATACAACAAGTCTACATAATCAAGGAAATACATAATCATGGTGAAAGAGTGTTTAAAATATGTTAGATTGCAAGAACATGTTTTATTTGATATATTGCAAGTATTGGTTAAATTGTATAATTAATTGTTAAATTAATTATTACAAGTTTATTTATATAGTTTTATAAATAAATGATTGATTTGGACACATTAGACATAAATTAGCAGACTTAAAATATATTAATGATAGCACACTTTGTATATTCTATCCTTCCACGAATTTTTATGCAAAGTTTAGACCTAATAGTAAAATAGTACACTTGAAATCGGAGTTTTTGAGGGCTTTCGTGTCCGATTCGGCCAAAGTATAAAACTACAATGTTGTTCGGAATAACGTTTTACTATAAATATCATGTGTTTGGAGGCTAGAAGTCTATAGATATTTAACTAGAAAATTATAAAAGCTAGATAACTTTATATTAAATTTTCTACACTATTTTCCTGACATGAATAGTGTCGGTTCGTTTCAATAAAAACCTTACAAAGCAATGTAACATTACTTATAAAATATTTATTCATGTTTTTAACCTTATAAATATTATTCTACAAAATGATTAAACTATTTATATAAAATCACTATATAAATAATAAAAATATCAAATCAAGTGTTATAAACAAATAATCAATTATTGAACAAAGATAATATTTTTACGGACACATATACTTGGACATTAATATATCAAGCGTGACTTAAATATTTTTCCACATTTATAAATTAAACAAAAACTATTAGGTGGTGATATAACTCTACAATTTATATTGTTGTATTTATTTCAAGTACGCTATACTCATACGACCTATAAAATAATTAGGTTGCATTCGGATCACTCGTGACGTTTCACTTATTTGATTTATATAATCACTTCATTCACTGAGTTGAGTTCATAGCCCCATTTTATACAATTACAATGATTTACAACTTTTGGGGTGAGAAACATTCATTGTTTTACATTTAGACGCAAATACACTTTTAAACAAATTACGAGTTTGCTTAAGTAGCGATAACCCACTATGCCCATAAATCATGAACTGTTAATTACTTAGTGTAAGCGCGAATGTTATTAATAGATCTATTTGGGATTGACATCCCCATTCGGGTGAGTAGCGCTCACTAGGTTCTACGGATTGAACCAACCAACGTATACCATGTCGGATTTGGGATGTTGCGGGTTGAACATCTACACAGGCACATTATTGCCATTAATTTGCAGACATACATGTTTTAGCTTTAGTGTTATGAGCTTAAGGAATCGTAATTACATTTTTGTGATATTGTATGTGTTACATTGTCATACACTTTGAATCTTGTGGTCCTACTTTATATACATTCATAAACCTGTAAATTCACCAACTTTATGTTGACGTTTTTAAGCATGTTTTTCTCAGGTTAATAAGTGCAAAACATGGATACATTTAGAAGCATCATTTTAAAGTCTAAATGCACTAAAGATTTACTGCATTACATTTTGGGACATTTTGGGACATTTTGTTATGTATCAAAATCTTTATGTTTTCACAACAATGAACGACTAAAGCTTGGAGCTTTTGTAACAAACATTTCAGTCAATCAAATGTATCTTTTTAAAACGACTCATTTAGAGGTTGTTCTCATATCTTGTGCTGTTGTATTATGAAGTAACACTCTCGGACCCTAATTCCGCTGCGATCCTATTTGGGGATGTTACAAATTGGTATCAAGAGCCAAGGTCATATAGAACTAGGTTGCATATCTTACCTAGACTATAACCGTTTTCACAAACATCGCATCATACAAAAGTTTTCACGAACATACACATCATTTGTTTGCATTGACTACTTACATGATCTATATACGTATTTATATTATATTACGCATGTTACTATACATGTCTTATACATTATACTTATATAAGTTAATTTTATTGTTACAGCAGTCATGTCTTCATCTACGGTTACCTATACGTCTATATCTTCTTATTCTGACTTACCACCATAGGGATTTCACTTGATATCTAATGCTGAGCCATAGTCACCAGAAGCTACACCGCAGTCTCCAGAGCAGGCACCACCATCACCTGATTATTTGCCTGGTCCTGAGTATCTAGAGTATTTAGCTCCATCTGATGATGAGATACCAGCTGAGGATCAGTCTCTACTTGTTGGTGCTTCACCCACTGCCCTATCACTAGGCTATGTTGCTGACTCAGACCCAGAGGAGAACCCTGAGGAGGATCTTGCTGATTATCCTACTAATGGAGGAGATAATGATGATGAGGAGGAGGAGTCCTCCAAGGACGACAAGGATGAGGAGGAGGAGGAGGAGCATCTAGCTCTAGACGACTCACACTACCTGCTATTGACTCTGTCCCCTCAGCTGAGGAGACGAAACCCTTTGAGACCGACGAGTCTACTGCTACACCACCACCACCACCACCTAAGACTATTTTCCCAGTATCCATGACTCGTCTCCATAGAATAAGGATACATGTTCGACACCATACTCCTCCATCACCATCTACTGAGGCACTCATTGCTGAGTATGCTTCTGCACCCACACCTCCATCACCACCACCATCTCCATTATCATCACTATCATCCCTACTCCTTAGGATCCCATCCCCACCACTACTATTACCACCTTTACATACTAGCCTTACCTATGCTAGTGCACCATTGGGCTATAGAGCAGCTATGGTTCAGTTGAGAGCTGCATCACCATCCACCTACCATCCACTACCTATATCATCACCACCTTAGTTGTTACCATCTGCTGATCATAGGAGTGATATTCCCGAGGCTGAGATGTCGCCTTAGAAGAGGGTTTGTTTTACTACTCCCACTCGTAGGTTCGAGGTTGGGGAGAGTTTGACAGCTGTTGCCGCCAGGCAGACTGGACATACTTTAGCTCGTAGGGTTTACTACGGATTTATTGATACCTTGGATGCTAGTATCCGAGCCTCTAAGGGTAGAGTGATGACAGCCGTAGGGGAGGTCAATGAGAGGGTGACAGATCTTGCTACCACTCAGAGGCAGGATGCTCATGAGCTATATGTGCGTTGTGAGGACACTCAAGATGACCAAGCATTATTGAGAGCTCATATCTCCTTACTGACGAGAAAGAGAGAGAGAGAGGTGATACTTTCGCTCCATGGCTTCTTCTTATGAGAGAGGGGTTGTTTATGCCTGACAGGCATGGTCTCGGAGCATGGCTTTGGAGGCTCTTATTAGAGCATAGGAGGCTTGTACTACAGCACTAGAGGCCCCAGCAGGCAGGTGATATGCTAACTAGTGCTTTTAGACGCATTCATGCATTAGAGGCTAGAGACAGAGCATGCCTAGATGAGTTGGAGGACACTAGTAGTAGTTGTTAGTATTGTATCATTATTAGCTATCTGGTATAGCATGCTAAGTTTTATGGGTAACTCCCAGTTAGTAGGCTGTAGGGATCTTGTTTCAGTCATTTAGCTATCATGTATAGCCTGCTAAGTATTATGGGTTACTCCCAGCTAGCATGGCCGTAGGAATCTGTATTTTCCATTTTGTAATCAAAACTATCATGTATGTTATCGATATTGTTATGTATGAATGTCGATCTATTTATGTCATTGTTGATCTTACTTCGGTTGTATATTTCACTGTGTGTTGTGATCTCATTTTATATATTATGCATATGTCATGTCGCGATTATGATTGTATGAAATATAATGTGTATTATATTTTCTTGTGATTTTGAAGAAAATGGCTTCAAAGAAAACCACCACCCCTATGACTGATGCAGCTATTAAGCAATTGATAGCCCAAGGCATAGCTGATGCTTTGGCTAAGTATGAAGCAACCAGAAATAGTGGAAATGGTGATGATAGCTATGATTTGGGAAGTTGCAGAAGGACAGAGCGCATAACTCGTGAGTGCACCTATAGTGACTTTCTGAAATGCCAACCCTTTTAACTTTAAGGGTACTGAGGGAGTCATTAGTTTAACTCAGTGGTTTGAGAAAATGGAATCTGTATTCCACATAAGCAACTGCACCGTTGCGTGCCAAATTAAGTTTGCTACTTGCACTCTGCTTGGCAGTGCTCTGACGTGGTGGAATTCCTACGTCAAGACTGTTGGTCATGATGCTGCATATGGAATGACATGGAAAACACTAAAGAAATTGATGACTGACAGGTACTGCCCAAGAAGTAAAATCAAGAAGTTAGAAATTGAAATCTCGAACCTAAAGGTCAATGGAACTGATGTTGTGAGCTATACACAATGTTTTCAAGAGTTGGCACTGATGTGTGGGAGAATGTTTCCCGAAGAATCTGATAAGGTTGGGAAGTATGTCAGCGGACTCCTTGACATGATCTAGGGTAGTGTGATGGCAACTCAACCAAAAACAAATGCAAGAAGCAATTAAAGTTTGCCTACTGATTAGATGGCCCAGAAGATCCATACATACACTGTAACAAGCTGAGAACAAAAGAAAGCGTGACGATAACTCCAAGAACAAACACACTCAACAACAGCGCAAAACAAGGCAAAATGTAGCAGGCCACACATCTGGGCCTGATAGAGAAGATAGAATATAGGTGGATCACTACCTCTTTCTCTAAATGAAACTACCATCACAATGCATGCGCTCCCAAAAGCAACAACTGGCAAGAAAGTTGGCCAACTGGCCGCGTGATTGTAGGAGACCTGCTGCTAATTAAATGCTAACAACCAAAGAAGACTTATAGGCGATTCAGAGGGTTGTCATTTGTTTAACAACCACACTCAACAACAGCCTTACAAAAGGCGAAACATAGCAAGGGCTTACACTGTTGGGCCTGGTGAGAAGAGAGAATATGGTAGATCACTACCTCTATGCATAAAATGCAACTACTACCACAATGGGCAGTATGCTTCCAAGTGCAACAACTGTAAAAAAGTTGGCCATCTGGCCCGTGATTGTAGAAGTCTAGCTGCTACTGCTAATAATCCCCCGGGGCGAATCAGAGGGTTGTCACTTGATTTGAATGTAGAGTTCAGGGGCATTACAAGAAATATCGCCCTAAGCTGAAAAATAACAATCGTGGAAATCCGGTTGGGAATGGTGGAGCACCAGCAAGGGCTTATGCAGTGGGTAATGCAAGGAAAAAATCAGACTCCAATGTCATTACGGGTACGTTCCTCCTAAACAACCGCTATGCTTCTATCTTATTTGATACTGGTGCCGGTAGGAGTTTTGTGTCTACTGCATATAGTTTCCTAATTGATATCGTTCCAACTACACTAGACCATGATTATGATGTCGAACTAGCCGACTGAAAAATAATTGAGGTTAATACTATCATATGGGGTTGACGTCATAAATCATCCATTCAACATCGACTGAAAAAAAAATTGACTTTAAACTTCTTAAATCATCCATTCAACATCGACTTAATGCCTGTAGAACTTGGTAGTTTTGACGTCATAATTGGCATGGATTGGTTAACGAAGTATCATGCCGTAATCGTTTGTGATGAGAAGATCATTCGTGTTCCCTTTGGGCATGAACTATTAATTATTTGTGGTGACGGAAGCAACAACGGATACAAGTCTCGATTAAATATCATCTCGTGCATAAAGACTAAAAAGTACTTGCTAAAAGGATGTGATGCCTTTTTGGTACATGTTACCACAAAGAAGGCTGAAGACAAGTCGAAGGAGAAGCGACTTGAAGACGTACCAATTGTTCAAGACTCTCCCAAAGTATTTCCCGGGGACTTTCCGGGTATTCCACTAACCCGACAAGTGGAATTTCAAATTGATTTGATACCCGGTGTTGCACCTGTAGCATGGATGCCTTATCGATTACCTCCATCCGAGATGAAAGAATTGTCGGATCAACTGCAGGAACTTTCCAACAAATGATTTATAAGACCCAGTTCCTCACCTTGGGGAGCTCCGGTCTTGTTTGTCAAGAAGAAGGATGGATCATTCCGTATGTGCATTGATTATAGGGAATTGAATAAGCTAACGGTGAAGAACCGTTACCCGCTTCCAAGAATTAACGATTTATTCGATCAACTTCAAGGGCCGAGTGTCTACTCGAAGATCAACCTGAGATCAGGTTATCATCAGTTGAGGGTTCGTGAACAAGATATCCTAAAGACCGCATTCAGAAATCGTTACAGTCATTATGAATTCCAAGTAATGCCATTTGGTTTGACGAACGCACCGACCGTATTTATGGATCTCATGAATCAGGTGTGCAAGCCATACTTGGAAAAGTTTGTGATTGTCTTTATTAATGATATTCCGATCTACTCAAAGAGCAAGCAAGAGCATGAAGATCATGTTAAGTTAATCTTAGAGTTGCTTAAGAAGGAGGAGTTGTATGCCAAATTCTCTAAATGTGAATTTTAGATTCCTAAAGTATAGTTCCTTGGTCACGTGATTGATAGTCAAGGCATTCATGTGGATCCCGCCAAGATCGAGTCAATTAAAGATTGGGCATCTCCTAAGACTTCGATGGAGATTCGTTAATTTTTAGGCCTTGCCGGTTACTATCGAAGATTCATTGAAGGATTTTCAAAGATCGCCAAATCAATGACCAAGCTAACCCAAAAGAGGTCAAGTTTAATTAGGGTGACAAACAAGAAGCATCTTTCCAACTATTGAAGGAGAAGTTGTGCAGTGCACATATCTTGGCTTTACCTGAAGGAGCTGAGAACTTTATAGTTTATTCTGATGCTTCGCATAAAGGATTAGGTGTTGTGTTGATGCAAAACGAGAAAGTGATTTATTATGCATTACATCAATTTAAGATTCATAAGAAGAACTACACAACTCATGATTTGGAATTAGGAGCAGTAGTGTTCGCTCTAAATATTTGGAGACACTATATGTATGGAACAAAGTGTACCGTGTTCACTGATCACAAAAGCTTACAACACATCCTTGATCAGAAGGAGTTGAACATGAAGCAACGTCATTGGTTGGAATTGCTCAGTGATTACGATTGCGAAATGTAGTGGCTGGTGCTTTAAGCAGAAAAGAATGAATTAAGCCATTACGGGTTCGATCCTTAGTTATGACTATTGGTTTGGATCTTCCTAAGTAAATTTTGAACGCTCAGACTGAGGCAAGGAAACCAGAAAACTTTAAGGCTGAAGATGTGGGAGGTATGATTGGGAAAGAGAAGTTAGAACCGCGTGCTAACGGAACACTGTGTTTGAAGAACAGGAGTTGGTTGCCATGCTTTGGTGATCTAAGGACTTTGATTATGCATGAGTCCCACAAGTCAAAATATTATGTTCATCCGGGTTTCGACAAGATGTACCAAGACATGAAGGAATTATATTAGTGGCCCAACATGAAAGCCGATATTGCCACCTATGTTAGCAAGTGTCTGACATGCTTAAAGGTCAAAGCTGAACACCAGAAACAATCCAGTTTGTTAGTACAACCTAAGATACCTCTGTGGAAGTGGGACAATATCACCATGGATTTTATCATAAAGCTCCCTAAGACGTCAAGTGGTTATGATACCATTTGGGTGATTGTTGATCGTCTTACCAAATCTGCTCACTTCCAGCCAATGAAAGAAAACAATTCGATGGAGAGATTGACAAGACTGTACATGAAAGAAGTAGTCACGAGACATGGAATACTAGTCTCAATCATTTGTGACCGTGACGGTAGATTTATGTTAAATTTCTGGAGGTCGTTCCAGAAGGCTTTGGGTACTCGTTTGGATATGAGTACTACTTACCACCCGCAAACTGATGGTCGAAGCGAAAGAACCATCCAAACTCTTGAAGATATGTTACGCGCCTATGTGATAGATTTTGGGAATGTTTGTGATAGACACTTATCGCTAATTGAGTTCTTATACAACAATAGTTATCATACAAGCATCAAAGCCGCACCATTTTAGGCACTTTATGGCTGAAAATGTCGTTTACTTGTTTGCTTGGCCAAGGTCGGAGACGTTCAACTCACTGGTCCAGAAATCATTCACGGAACCACCAAGAAAATCGTTCAAATCAAAAGCAGAATTCAAGCTGCTCGTGATCAACAAAAGAGTTACGCCGATGTGAGGTGTAAGCCTTTAGAATTTCAAGTTGGAGATAGAGTTATGTTAAAAGTTTCACCTTGGAAAGGGGTTATCCATTTTAGCAAACGAGGGAAGTTGAACCCGAGATACAATAGACCCTTCAAGGTATTAGCAAAAGTGGGAACCATTACTTACAGACTCAAACTTCCTCAACAGTTAAGCAGGGTTCATAGCACTTTCCACGTATCCAATTTGAAGAAGTGTTTGTTCGATGAATCGCTTGTGATTCCGTTGGATGAGATCCACATAGATGATAAGCTCCACTTTATTGAAGAACCCGTGGAGATTATGGATCGTGAAGTCAAGCGGTTGAAGCAAAGTCATATCCCAATTATGAAAGTTCGATAGAACTCTAGACGAGGTCCTGAGTTCACATGGGAACGCGAAGATCAATTTAAGAAGAAGTATCTTCATCTCTTCACCAATCGTGCATCTTCATCGAATACCACGTCTTAAAGCTTTTAGGACAAAGCTCCTTTAACGGGGGAAGACTGTAACAATCCGTTATTTCAGGTCATTTTACGACTTCAAACTTTCAATTATTTATTTTTAGGGTTTTACGCGTTTGCTTTTATTTTTCATCGTTTAGTTAAACCGCGTAAACTAAAAATCAACAATCAACGTAAACAGACATCAAACAAATAAAAGTTTACGTCAAGCAAGCATTATATTATTTTAACGAAAATAATAATTAATTTTTCATATTTTATTTTTATACGTTACGTAAAACGTTTACGTTTCGCATTTTGGAACCTTTTTGCATACAAGTAAACCATTCTACCTATCTACACTCAACCAAATACCCACAATTATACCAAATACTTACACATTATAAAGTTTCTTATATATGCATGCATAGGGCATGATATATACAAAGAAAACACAAGGATATAATATCTAAAAATTCTTCTAGAATTAAACATGTGTTAATATGAATTACAAGCAACCTTCTTACACAATACCAACGTCCTTACAACATACCATGCATTCTTACACAAAAACCATCCCCCCATGGGCTCTTACACAACTAGTAATTCCAAACACCAATACCATGGTATTGATAAATGGTTATGTAAGATATTCCATGTATAAATAGCATCATATTCCAAGACCTTTATTTACTTCTCATTTCAACTAGAAAAATCAACAAAACTCTCTCCCTTTTTGCATCATAACCTACAACTCAAAAGTCACACACAAAATAATTCATAGTTTTTATTTTATCAAGATTAAAAGTATACAAGTGTGGTTATGGTTGATATCTAAGGTGTATCAAGTAATTTTGCAAGTAAAATCAAGGGTTTAACAAGAAAAGAAATTAGGGATTTCAAGGAAGAAGCTAGGGTTTGATAAAAGGATTTTGGTTTGAAGATTTAAGTTTAAGTTTGTGTTTACTTCTACTTTCATTCACACAAGGTTTACAATCACTTCTCATACTTTCATTTCAATTAGTTTCAAACATATATGTTATATTGTTTAATCACCATTTAGTTATTATTTTATAAAAGTTTATAAAATACAACAAGTTTATACATAATCAAGGAAATACATAATCATGGTGAAAGAGTGTTTAAAATATGTTAGAATGCAATAACATGTTTTATTTGATATATTGCAAGTATTGGTTAAATTGTATAATTAATTGTTAAATTAATTATTACAAGTTTGTTTGTATAGTTTTATAAATAAATGATTGATTTGGACACATTGGATATAAATTAGATGGGCATAAATTTGAGGACTTAAAATATACTAATGATGGTGTATTAGTGATTTTATAGGACTTGTAATAGTTATATCATGGAAAAATTTAAAAAACATGTTTTATAAAATTATTTTTGGGACAGTTTGTATATTCTATCCTTCCACGAATTTTTATGCAAAGTTTAGACCTAATAATAAAATAGTACACTTCAAGACGATTTCGTGCATATAAGAAACTCGAAAAACGAAGCTATAACGAATAAGATATGAATTTTATGAGATTTTGATAATTAAATATATACTAAAAATCGTTTTTATATAACAGTTTATATAAACTGTTTCGGCATAGATTACTAGACAGTTTATACATAATTTACTATGATAGATCATCTCGACACGATTTCGTACATATAAAGAACTAAAAATACGAATGTAAAACGAGAAAGTTATGAATTTTTAAAGATTTCAAAAATTATATACTTTTTCACAGCTTTATTAAAACTGTGAAAAACTACGAGAAACTGCAGAAATTGAAATCGGAGTTTTTGAGGGATTTCGGGTCCGAATCGGCCAAAGTATAAAACTACAAAGTTGTTCGGAATAACGTTTTACATAAATATCACGTTTTCGGAGGCTAGAAGTGTTAGATATTTAACTGAAAAGTTATAAAAGCTAGATAACTTTATATTAAATTTTCTACACTATTTTCGTGACATGAATAGTGTTAGTTCGTTTCAATAAAAACCTTACAAAGCAATGTAACATTACTTATATAATATTTATACATGTTTTTAACCTTATAAATATTATTCTACAAAATGATTAAACTATTTATATAAAATCACTATATAAATAATAAAAATATCAAATCAAGTGTTATAAACAAATAATCAATTATTGGACAAAGATAATATTTTTACAGACACATATACTTGGACATTAATATATCAAGCGTGACTTAAATATTGTTTCAACATTTATAAATTAAACAAAAACAATTAGGTGATGATATAACTCTATAATTTATATTGTTGTATTTATTTCATGTACACTATACTCATACGACCTATAATCAATTCATTGAGGTGAGTTCATAGCCCTATTTTATACAATTACAATGATTTACATCTTTTGGGGTGAGAAACATGCATTGTTTACATTTGGACGCAAGTACACTTTTAAACAAATTACGAGTTTGCCTAAGTAGTGATAACCTACCATGCCCATGAATCATGAACTTTTAATTACTTAGTATAAGCGCGGATGTTATGAATAGATCTATTTGGGATTGACATCCCCGTTCGGGTGAGTAGCACTCACTAGGTTCGACGGATTGAACCAACGAACGTATACCATGTCGGATTTGGAATGTTGTGGGTTGAACATCTACACGGGCATATTATTTGCATTAATTTACAGACATACATGTTGTAGCTTCAGTGTCATGAGCTTAGGGAATCGTAATTACATTTTTGTGATATTGTATGTGTTACATTGTCATACACTTTGAATCTTGCGGTCCTACTTTATATACATACATAAACTTGTGAATTCACTAACTTTTTGTTGACGTTTTTAAGCATGTTTTTCTCAGGTCAATAAGTGCACACCATGGATACATTTGGAAGCATCATTTTGAAGTCTAAATGCACTAGAGATTTACTGCATTATATTTTGGGACATTTTGTTATGTATCAAAATCTTCATGTTTTTTGTAACTAACATTTCAGTTAATCAAATATATCTTTTTAAAACCACCATTTAGAGGTCGTTCTTATATCTTGTGTTGTTGTATTTAGAAGTAACACTTCCGGACCCTTATTCCGCTGCGACCTTATTTGGGGGTGTTACATATGGTTGGATGAACTTGAATAACATTGGTTTGTACATAATGCTTGAAAAGATTTTCTATGATCTTGGGTGCGTGTGGATCAAATTATTTAGAAATAAGAATAGGTGCTTTAGATTGAAACGCATCTCGCTCTTGAATAATGGTGTCGGCCATAGCTCTTTTCAAATTTCATTCAATCAAATCATTGGTGGCTCTTTCAGCAAGTTGAGGTATAATTTCATGAAGAACTTGATCAACTTTTCCATGAACTTTCTAGAATTCGTCTGTTGTCACACATTTTCATTCCTTTTCCTTGATCATATATCCTTGACGCTTGCACATTCTACGAAGCGCTCCTGGAAGATGACTGTACTTGCTGGAAATACGTCTTTTCTTGTATGGATCTTTAGATGTAGTGGCAGTTAAGAGTGATACACTGTCCGTCAATTCCTGAAAACTATTCTTATCTGAAGATAAGTTTATCCTAGGGGATGTAGGTGTTATATGAATTGGTGTCTACGTCTTCTCAGTCCTTTTCTCTAAACTACCCATCTCATCATCTTTCTTCTCATCTTTCTTCTCTTCCTCATTTTTATCATCATCATTAACAACTTCTGGATGTTCCTTATGACTCCCGGGCTCTATCCTATTTTAGAATCATCAACATGATAATGAAGCATAGAATCAGCAAACTTATCAGCATATGATTCTTCATCTTTTTCACCTTTGACCACCTGTTTTTGTTTGATGGTTACTTTGAGCGATTTGCTTGGTGAACTTGTCTCTTCAGCGGTTTGCTTCCTTTTCTTCCCCTGAGGACTAGCAATAGTAAGGGTAGGTGTCTAATGGGCTCTAGGTGTAGTCATATGAGTTCCTTGGGTAGAAACAACCGGTTGTGGTTGATTCATTGGAACATCTACTTTCACAAACACCGTCTCATACTCTGTATAATCATTAGTGGCATGGATCTCCTCAGTTAAGAATGCATCTAGAATCAGCATCCCTCAAACTTGCACATTCCCTGTAGTATACACACTCAACAATGGAATATCATCCTTGATGGAATAATAATCCTCATCAATTCTTTGAGGAATGGATGGAAACTTCTTCATCAAATTAGTAATTATAAGCTTGGTGAAGCAAAGGTACTGGATGACATCCTTCTTCTGGAATACACAATTAATGAAATCCCACCAGAAAAGAGAAGCATAGTCAACATGTGTACGGTTGACCACAACATGAAATAACTGAAGAATGTTGATCTTTGTTTGATCATGCCCAGATGTTTGAGTAGTCAAGCAATGATTGAACACCTTAAACATGGTCTGCCATGGTTGAGCAAGAAACTTCGTATAGAAGGCACTCACTTTATCAACAACACCTTGATAGCCAACCTCTGCATGAACGATTCAATAATCTCAATGTTGACTGGTGCGATAAATGGATTATCTGGAGTTTCCACTGGCAGATGAAGAGTATCACGAAACATATCCACAGTGTAAGTTATCTCTTGAGTATCCAGCTAGGACTTGATTATGTCTTTAGTGTCACACACTTTGCTAACTGTCTTCCATATTTATTGTAGATAAACAACTGGAACTTCGGCAGCAGCAGTGAGAGCATAGCTTAATGGATGATCAAGCAAAATTTGTCCCATAATCTTGCATTCTGGTGAGCATGGGATACTTTGAAGCACAACGTAGTTGTTACATCTTCCAATGCTTTGATATTTGGGAACACGTTGAGCAGCTGGAATGATTTGTTGAGCCATGTGGAATACTGTATGATGACATGAAGTGATTAGTAAAATGAGATAAAGTTTGTAGAATACACATTTATATAACATGTTTGTTTCTTTCCACTCTGTTTGTTTTATATGCTTTGGCAATTCTTTTTTAGCATATTCTGATCATTTTCTTTCTCATGTGCCAATTCTTGCTTTTTCGATCACATGTCATACGCCTTATTTGTCTTATTCTTTTAATCTTATTTTTTATGCTTTGGCATTTCTTTTTCGAGCATACTTAGATTTGCTTTTTCGCGTATGAATTTTATCTTTCCTCATCAAAAAGCATTTGTGAAATGATAATCTTTCAAGAATAATAAAGATATACTCTAATTTTGAAAATACCAATTTGGCAAAAACACAAGTAGTGACAACCATTGATGTTTAAGAAATCCAAGAGTATAACTTTATATTCTCATAAAAAAAATTTAGTAAAAGAATACCACTTTCTGACACAAAGATACAGCTTTTTGATAGAAATCCGAGATAACATTTCCAAAATCACAAGTTTGCCAAAGCTGTTTAGAAACTATGATTATACAACCGAACTAATGTAACAATAGATGGATGGTCACTAAGCCACTCACTCCTCATTCTGTTCAATGCAGAAAATAGCCAAAACCGGACGTGACTTAGACCATTTACCCAATTATGTACAATAGATAGTCATAAACCACTTTGAATGGTTTTTTAAAACTTTCTTTACAAAACTTATAAATTTTCCTTTGTTGAGACATGAGAATCCATGATCACAGACAGTTGAATCACCATGTTCATTCATTCATTCATTTTTTTAAATCATGTTAGGTTTACGAAAAAGACTCGGTCACCCTGTGTATTGTCTAGAATAGCATAGCTCGTAGTTTAATCGTTATCGTATGACTTATGGTGTTGGGCTGGGTCATTACTCACATGTTAGCCCACTTCATAGCCTACTTAGGGCACTTAAACTCTTGTATTTAAAGACCCTTTCCAGCCATGGGAAGGGTTGGTTGTTCATTGTATTACAAACACACACTAAGTGATTTTCTCTTACTAAAACTTCCCATTTTCTCTCTCTAGAATCAGCCAACCCATCATCTCTTGATTGTGTTATGATATCCAATATACTACAATTGGTATCAGATCACATGGGATGATTACATAGATTGTATGTGCGTTTCTCTTGGAAGATTTGATAAAATATTTAGTTTTTGAAGGTTTATGGTTTTCTCATTGGCTTTATTTGATTCTCACATTTGTGGTGTTAAAGTTAGTGTTTTTAGTGTAGTTTTAACCTTCTAGTACCAAGTTGTGCAAGAAAATCCAAGTTCAAACGTTCAAAAGGGTGATTTTTGGTGATTTGAAGCTTTTCTGGAAACTACATTTTGTCTCCTTGGAAGACGTTTCTTAGTTGCGTTTTGTCTCTGCATTTTGTCAGAGAATAGCACACTGCGGTTTTTACTCTAGTGTGGTACAGCAGTTACGTTTTGTCAGTTGCATTTTGTGTACTGCATTTTTGTTATTTCTTCAAGTTGCGTTTTATATGTTGCGTTTTGTCTTAAGTTGAAGACCCTTATTGCGTTTTGAGTAGGAGAAACTCTGCCCAATTAATTTCTTGATTGCGTTTTGTCTCAAGAGTTGATTGCGTTTTGCCCAAGACACATCACTGTGTTTTGTCTCCTTCTCATTGCGTTTTGTGTCTTTTGTTTTGTCCCAAGTTGAAGACCCTGATTGTGTTTTGGTGGAAAGAATCTCTGGCAAAAAAATTTTCTTCATTGCGTTTTGTCTTTGCTTCTTGACTGCGTTTTGTCTAGGACACCTCACCGAGTTCTGTCTAATCCTCAACATTGAGACTTGTCTGAAATTCTTGACTGAGACTTGTCTAGATTTCCTGACTGAGACTTGTGTATTGCATTTCGTAAACTTAATTAAACCAAACCAAATCACAAACAAACAACATATCACCTATATCAACAAACAATCATCACTTTTAACATACAATCACTAATCATTGTACCGATCCAAAGTTTATCATAATACAATCAATCAAACAATCATGTCTAGTAATTTAGATGATATTCAAGTGGCCGGTTCCGATACCCACCCTCCTATGCTCGATAGGACTGATTATGAATCATGGTCGCAATGAATCTGATTGTACTGTAAAGGAAAGGAAAATGGATTGCAAATTCTTCAGTTAATTGATCAAGGACCATTTGAGCTTGGAACCACAAGGAATACACTTGGAACTACCCCTGAGGGAGGTGTTCTACTTGGACCAGAAAGGCCTTGTACCTATGAGGATCTAAGTGACACGGAGAAGAAGCGATACGATGCAGATGTCCGTGCAACCAATATTGTGCTTCAAGGATTACCCAAAGATATCTACAAGCTCATCAATCACAACATTGAAGCAAAAGCAATTTAGGACAACTTCAAAATGATTCTTGCAGGTTTTGAGCTCACCAAAGAAGACAGAGAATCACAGTTGTACGATGAGTTTGAGTGGTTCAAGATGCTTCCAAGTGAAAACATCAATGAGTAATATGTTCGATTTCACAAGCTGGTCAACGACATGAGGAATATCAGAATGGCAATGCCTAACATTCAGCTGAACTCCAAGTTTGTGAACAACATGTCACCTGAATGGGATATGTTTGTGACAGCCGTTAAACTCAACAAAGGTCTGAAAGAGACAAATCACGAACAACTGTATGCATATTTAAAACAACATGAGAAGCATGCTGCACAAGATTGACTGATTATTAAAAGAATCACTCTTGCTACTAATGATCAACTTGCATTTGTTTCAACTGTCCAACCTCATGCCCAATCATCACATGTCCAGCATCATCAATATCCTTCTTCATCAACAAACCCTCAATCACTACAATATCCATAATTTCCTGAAACATGATAAATTGATTCCGGATACACCCAAACTGATGAAATACTTGACAACCTAACCAAACAAATGGCACTTCTTGCCCAATCATTCAGAGCTACACTTCCTCAGACACCCGAAATTAAGCAACCATTCAAGATGGTCGGGTTGTCGTTCAGAATGTTCAAGGGCGACAGAATCAGAATCAAAATCAGAGGTATTTTGCTTGGGGAAATGGTGCTGCAGGCAATAGGGGCGCACATAATAGAGCTGGGAATGCCAATGCAGGTCAAGGAAAACCGATTAAGTGTTATAATTGTAATGGGATTGGACATATTGCATGGAACTGTACTCATCCGAAGCGTCCACAGAATTCTGATTATTTTAAGGACAAGATGTTGTTGATGCAAGCCCAAGAGAATGGTGCAGTTCTAGATGAAGAGGAACTACTCTTTCTGGCTGGTGAACAGGCCAACACCTTTGATGTAGATGTGGATAATCAACCAGTCTAAGACTTAGCTCTGAATGAGGACAACATTTTCCAAGCAGATGAATGTGACGCTTTTGATTCAGATGTTGATGATGAACCGACTGCTCAGTCTATATTCATGGCCAATTTGTCCTTAGCCGGGTCAGCAAATCCATGAGCTAAACCATCTAATGCATCAATCTTATCTAAGGTACATATTCTGGAAAATGCTATTGATCATAGTGTTACTAATCAGGACGAACATGAGATTCATAATGAAGTACAACAGGCAAATGTTATTGACTCAACTAGTGTCGATATGGGTAACAGTAATGTTATTCCATATGACCAATATTTGTTGGTCGATAATATTTCTGCTGTACCAAGTTGTGCATCTTCTGCTCAGAATGATGCATGTGTGTTGTCTGATAATGATTTGTGCATTCCTTATGACCCTATAGCCACTGAACTTAAGATATATAAGGAACAAGTTGCTATTTATGAACAACGTGCTAAGTTTGAACTGACTGAACGTGAACAGCGAATGGATGATCAAATGCGTATGCTTATTCAAAATCATAATAAAATGGAAGAAAATCTTAAAAAGGAACTTCATTCTGTCAAGTACAACTTAATTCAACTATGGAAAACAATAAGATATTTGAAGAAACTGTAACGACTTTGAAATATGAGTTTAAACAGAAAGAGTCCAAATTCCTGACTGATTTTTTCAATCTGAAACACCTTAACGATAAACTTGAGAATAAGCTTCACTCACAAGATCAATCCATTCAAACTGTCCATATGATTGATACATCCTGCATCACGTGTGGTGGACCTAAAGGACTAAAACGCGCACCTCCTAGGTGCCCCAGAAACCCTTTTCCCTCAACAAGGCCAAAAGTTCCCAACCCGACATTGTATGATGGTAAGAACTTTTTAAGGACTCATCATGTCCGTTATATGTTCCCATCGTCTGAGGAAGAACTAGAGTTAGCAGAGACTACGAGAAATAAACTGCATGCGAATACTGACTCTGCCTGTGTGGAAAAGAGGGTTAACATTACACCCCCTAATTACTCAAAAGAAAATTTTATGGCAACATTCACCCCTCAGACTCAACTGACACCTGAGCAAGTATTTTGGTCAATAGATCTAGAAAAATGAAAGGCCGAAGAGCTAAAGGCCAATGCCCCACCCCTGCCTGTCCTGCCACCTGCGACTGTGTATCCTCCTAATACACCGGTCCATCTGGTCCCTCGAACGCTTCCAACTACAAGTCAAGTAAATATTGGTCTGTATGTAATTACACAACTATTTTAGGACTTTGAGAAAACTTGTAAAAAGCGTATCACACCAACAGGCATAACTGAAGGGGAAAGGGGTTTTGAACAAACAAAACGGTGTTACTTAACCGAAGTAATTCCATTTTTCAATCTACTCAAAGAACATTTTGACGGAGTTCAAAAATCTCTGGTCACTGAAGTTAGGGCAATGAAAGCAGTTTTTGAAAATTTGGAAGCCGAGGTGGACCAGAATGAGATAGATTTAAAGAGTGGCGAGATTGAACAGAAAAACCTTCTCATCACAAATGAGAACTTAATTGCTGAATGCTTGTCAAAAGATGTGTTTTATACTGCAACTGATTCTGTATTAAATGTGTCTAGATTCTCTGACATGCATGATGCTTTCACTATTGCTCAAAACCGTATTGCCGACCTTGAATCTAAAAATTTTAATCTGAGAAACAAGATTCAAAATGATGACCATGACTCAATGATAAAACATTTTTCCAAACTTGAGGTTGAACACTTCAACTTACAATTAAAATATCAAAATCTCAAAGAACGTTAGAAACAAAAAACCATGACGTCTTCGGATGCCTCCTTCATTTGATTCACTGTTTATGATCGTAAAAAACTAAATAAACAGATTACAAAGTCGCAGGCAATCGATTCGTGAATTAAGGAGAAAAATCTCTTTTCACTTAACAAAGAAAAGTAGTGATTGCATATCCCAATTTAGACCTTAAGGCCTTAGTTTTCTCAGAACAAAGACTTAACATGCAAAGCTCATGCCCTTCACTGATCTCAATGACTCTTTAAGGGCAGAAAATGCAAAGTAAGCAACATTAATAGGAATTTGTATGATTCAATTAAAATAACGCGTCAAAACTATCTGACCAGAACAGCTCTTTGTTAGTCTGAAATTGAAAACCATAAGGCTCAACTTAAAGATAAAACCAAATGTGTCACTATAGAACCAGATAGTAAAACCTAAAAAGTGCCGGCTCCTAGTAGATAATCCTATAGATTTTGAAACCAATTTCCCTAGACCTCAAGAAGAATCGGTAAGTACAACTACACTATACAAACACCATAAGAAAATGTAGAAACCCCTTTGTGAAATAGTAGAGGACGCTAAGGTGGAAAGACCATTGGATACCTCCATTGCTTCTGCTTGCCATTACACTAAACACTCTCAGGAGCTATTAGAATATGTAATAGGCACGTGTCCTAAAGACTTTAGCCCTCGCGATAAACAGAATGCCTCTACCAATTCACTTAGGAAAAAACGATTCTTTTGTAGAACCATGTGAAACCTCAACTCATAACACACCACCACAAGTTGAGCACCAAAAAATAAATCAAAAATCATCATCACAAAGCGCTTGAGCATAACGGAGGCATTCAAAACAAACAAAGTCTGAAACGTCAAAATTCAAATCAAAACTAATGCTCTTAGAATTCCCTCTACAAGAGTAAACGGTGCCTCATCAGCTAGCAGGTCAAAGCCTAGGAGCAATACAAAGAAAGATAGGACCTTTCCAGCTAAAAGTGCCTTGAAACAAGTAGAAGCTCATTCTAGGATGAATAAGTCAAATGAGAAACAAAAGAATCGTGTTGATTCTAGTATTAGCTGTAAGCGTACTGTAATTAATTCGAATTCTAATACTTTTTGCAAAACTTGTAACAAATGCTTAATTTCTGTTAATCATGATCAATGTGTGGTGGCGTTCTGGAGGATGTTTTGTAAGCAATCCCCTACCACTAAAGTGTGGCGGGTTAAGCAAGTTTGGAAGGCCACAGGGAAATTGTTTACCACTATCGGCCATCAGTGGCGACCCACTGGCAGACTATTACCTTTAGAAGATCAGTGGCCTTTAACTAGACTCTACTCCACCCAACTCTAACACTATAATCTCTTTTTTCCAACACCTCAGCTGACCCGAATGTTGTCAGAACCTTATCGGGAGTCGTGACAAATGACATGTACCAGCCATGGAGGGCACTCGCAACTATCATCAATCTTTGCCTCACGGGAAAGACCTCAGGATTTGAAAGACCGAGAGCTCCAGTATTGCAGATCTTGTGGGGTGTTGTCAACGAAGCAAACATAGACTATGCTGAGAGGATATAGGAAGAATTTACTCAGTGTATCCACTCATTCACAAAGGATAAGATGAATTTGGCTCTTCATGCGGAGGTAAAGAAGAAAGTTAATCCATTGGTGATTCCGGGTGTCCGTTTCACTAAGCTAATCATCAATCACCTCCAGAGCAAACACAAGTTCCACAAAAGACCAGGTTCCCCACTCCACTTGCCTACTGAGGAGTCTGCTTTGGGATATCTAAAATTCTCATTCAAGAACACCAAGAGAGTAAGATTCGGGATGGCAATTCCGGATACACTTATCTCTGAGGAAATTCGAACTGCTGCCTATTACTCTGAATATGTGGCAAAGGTTACTAAGTATCAACGGTACCTCGCCGGAGAAGCAGTCAGTGACGATGACGCACCGGCTCCCAAACCAGCTAAGGGGGCAACAACCAAATCAACAAGGAAACCAAAACCGCAATCATCTAAAACTGCACACCAGTAGGAAAACCGGCAGCATCTAAGACTTCAAAATCTTCTGCATCTCAACCATCCAAACCTACGCCTGCACCTGCTAAACCTCAGTAGAAGAAAAGAAAGCTGGTTGAGGACACCACTAAAGCACCATCACAAGCCAAACACTTAAAAGCTGGTAAGGTGCTAAAGAAGAGAACGCTATCCAGCACTCCTCAGCTAGTAGATGAGTTTGTAGATGAAGGTGTTCCAAATAAGGAACCAATGCATGGTGATGAAGAGGCGGATACACAAAGGGAAATTGAGGAAAGCCTAAAGGAAGCTTAGAGTGCACATAGGGGTCCACTACCTCCTATAGTGTTCAGGGAACCTGACACTGGAAAGATTCAACCACTTCTAGAGGTAGAGGGAAAGGGGAAGGAGAAGGTCGGTGAGGAGCAAGCAGCTCAGGTTCTACTCAACCTTCAAACCCCTAAGAAAAAGAACCCTGTTGAACAGTTCATCTTTCAGAGGCGCACTCCTGCCACAACAGAACCCTCTGGTCTCGTTAAATCTTTGTCACTATATGCGGAACTGGGTCTAACTGACAGTGAGACGGATTTTGATGAGGAAGTATCTCCTGATATGAATGCACAAGGTCAAGAGGAAGGCCAGGGTGGAACAAACCCTGGGGATGCTGGCGTGTCTCAGACACCATCAAGTCATGTGGTCTATGCTGGACCAAACCTGGATCACATGGACTTAGGAATCGCTGAAGCCTCATCACAACCTAACACAGAGCAAAGGATGATGAATTCACTTCCACAGGATTATCCAAAGTTCAAGAGAACCTTAAACTCCCAACTAAAGGTGATGTGAGACTTAAGGAACCTGCTAGCTCCGCTGGAACCCTGTCCTCTATGAAGAACCTCAACAAGGAATTCCTTGTAGAGAAGTCACAAGAAGACGAACTAGAAAAGACCAATACAGAAGTGGAGGTTCAATCTATGGTGACGGTTCCCATTCCATTACAGGACCCGTCTGTCCCCGTTAATGACCACTGGTCCCGTTATAGGATATCACCGACCTCAAATCCGATTCCACAACCGGTTTCCCGCTCTATGCCTACAATACAACAACAACGGTCACTGAAACAACAACAACAACAACTGTTCCACCACCACCACCTCAACTACAACAAGACATCTCAACCTCGATCTTAACTCAGACGATTGGTCAGCTAGAACAGAATATAGCAGATCTGGTAGATGCAAATCAAGCCCTGGAGGAAAGGCTAGACAAGCAAGGGAACAAGATCCACCAATTGGAGACTCAAGACTTGTCTAGATTGATCAGAGAGCAGATAGTGGAATTTATAGACTCGCAGGAGATTTGAACCGCAAAATCAAAGAATCGTTGAAAGAGGTGGTTAGCCGCATCAGTTCAGCTGCAATTAGAGGTCCCCTCTTCGTGCTCGCTTCAAGATCTCCTACGTCTGACATGAAAGGGAGATTCTGCATCAAAACGCATGTTAGAGAGAACTATGAAAGAGACAAGAGGAATCAACAAGAAAGGCTTTTGAAGCATTACAGAAATCTATCATTAGTGATGAAAGTGAGCAATTTGATGCAGACAAGGCTGAGGAGCGAACAAAGAAGAAAAGTAAGCAGGAATCACCAAAAACCCCGCCTGGGTCACCTCCTCTACCACCTCCTCCTCCACCACTGTCGGGTGCATCAGGGGCTTTCGGTCTAACAGGAACCTCTGATTCCGCTCAAGATCCTCCTCCACCACCACCGTCTTCAACAACCAATCGAGGTGATCAGTCTTACAGCTCCGCTACTTCAGGCTCATCTAAGATAGCTGCCTCAACAACATATACAGCCTGGACAACGACCACATCCAAACTTAAGCCCACTGCTTCATCCGTCCCTAAAGACGTACTTATGCATGAAGAGTCAGACTTTGAAGCTCAGGATATGGGGTCTGACGATGAAGATAGCGGCAGTAGGCACATTCCCAAAGTGAGTCTGAATCAGGAATGGTTTAAACCTCTTTCCGAAGAAGAAAGACCTGCAACCCCTGAACCTGCATGGTCAATTCCTTCATCAAGTCTACAACCTGTTCCTAATAACAACTGGGCATCTGCTATAGCCTCCAGCTTCGTATCTCCACCGAGAACTCTCTGCTTTCACATACCGGTGATATTGGAGTGTTTATGGATTGGTTCTGCAAGAAGCAAGGAATCACAGAGCTCACACCAGAACATTTGGAAGGTCCTACATATGAAGTGGTCAAAGCCTTCCATCCTGACGTGATTCATCTACAATTTCAGATGGAGGAATGTCACAAGCTTCTGACTAATCAAGTGGACGAAGGATTACTCATGTATAATGTCATCAGACCACTCCTATTGGGTGGTCCTCCAGGTCAGGTCACGATTCAGACTGAATTCTTCTTCAACAAAGACTTGGAGTATCTACGATTTGGCCACAAGGGTGACAGACTTATTTGCCGTTTTTTTGTCATCACAAAGATAAAGCTGCCATCTATCCTATGTTGGGGCAAGAACAGGATGGGTACCCTGATCAGATGTGGCTGAAATGAAGAGTATATGTAGGACTCTCACGAATCATTGGTAATCTCTTACTGGTGGTTCAAGAGACAACAATTCTACATCGAGCGACACTCAGCTGACACCAACCGAAGAGCTATTGTCAGGACTCACATGAGAATCCTAAGTGTCGTCAGAATTGAGGTCTTTTCACTTTATGGGTATGATTACATGAAAAAGATAGTCCTTCGAAGAGCAGATAATCAGGAATATACTATTGCTGAAAGCGACTTCAAAGATCTGTACCCGAGTGACTTTGAAGACTTGTACTTGCTAAATCTTCAAGGTCACCTGAACCACCTACCGCCCAAAGACAAGAAGATTCTCTCTACTGCCGTCAACTTATGGATAAGGAATTTGGTTATCAGAAAACGGGTAGAAGACTTCCAGCTGTCGGCATAGAGAGTTACCAGACTCAGCTGAACCTCGCCAAACCCCACTAGGAAGCTACAGGTCTTGAGTTCATGCACAATTACAAGATTCTTGACTCCCCACGGGCCGTGGTGTTCAGAGACAAGTATGGAATGCAGATGATCATGCGCTTTAACGAAATTCACAAGTTTAGTGATGGGACTCTACATCAAATTGATGAAGCCTTAGACTATCGGGTCAAGGAATTCAAGGTTAACAAGGTCAATACGGGGTTGAATACCAGGTTCTAGACCACGAATGATGTGATCGAAAGAAAGTAGTTCATGTTTGCTATTTAGAAGAGGCTAAAGCTCAGGCGAATCTTCCGAAACTTGGAAAGCTTTGTTGGTGGACGAATACAAGAAGGAGACTACAAACTTCTTCAGAGAACCGAGTGATCACATCTTCTTTGTATATTTTAGTACTTCTTGTGTGGTGTAATAGTACTGTATATTGTTCATATTGTACATTCTTAGTAGTGGTTTGTAAGGTGACTCTAACAGACCCTCAATTATTGAGGGGGAGTTGTTCCTTTATCAATAAACATTTAATCGGACCACATTTTCTCCCAATTTTTCTAACTTACTTAAATCAATTGAGATCCTAAATCTTAACGGGTTTGAAATTTTTGATCGGAGGAGAAAATGTGATTTAAATATAAAAATCTAATAAAAAATGTGATCTTTTGAACTCAAGTGTAAGGCCTCCCCCACATTATGCTAAAACCTTTTCGGAATATCGAAGCCCATATTAAAGAGGAGGACGAAAGGTATAATGATGTCAATTTGGAATACCTAAGACCGACCCTAGAAATTAAATTTATCAGAGTTATAAGGTTGGTAAGGTTAGGTACTCATTCCCACGATCCTGCCAGAGCCGGAGGGATCTACTCAGGGACAATCCATTAGTTAGTGTAGAAGTCCTTAGGTAAGATTATAAAAGGAGTAATGTGAGAATAAGGGAAAAGTGCGGACTGAGATGGAGCTAGTTCTGGAACATACCCAATAAGGTACTAGTAATAAAGTCTCGGTAAGCATTGAAGGGGTTAAAGAATGAAAAAGAAATGTTAAGATAAAGGGTGAAAAGAAACAGCCCCCTTAAACATTAGGGCAAAAACCGGGTCACTAATATGCTGTCAAGAATCACATGGTTATTGCTGACAAAATATTGAAGACAAGTATGCAATGACCCAGTGATACCTACACAACCCTCCCTAGCCACCGTTCAAGATCCCTCAAAGGATTTGTTTCATTCCTCATGGAGATCAATGCATTTCTATCTTCTCTCTCGCTCCAAGTTAGACGACATTGAAAAGGTGGCAGTCCGCTCCAGCCTCCGACTACTAAAACCAAAAATGCACAATTGAGTCTAGAGCCATGAGATCATCCACAAATCTCGTTAGGACACTAATACAAACTAAGCTTGTTCTTCACACATTGTGACAACAAGTAAAGATCTAAAGAGTCCTACGCATTATCCTCGTGGTATTGCCAGAACATCTGAGTGATACGAAAGTAATCGCAATGAAGATGGAAATCCTTCTAGAGCCAACATCAAACAAGCTCTTGGTAGGTGACATGTGAGATCCACTATGGATTAAACTTGTGACAAATGGAAAGCAACGATGGTTCAATTCTTTATGAATCAAACTTGTTCCAGTCAGTGAATTGACAGATAGTTTTTGAAAAACCTTTCGATGTGCTCAACAACTGATTTTCTAGCACATTGACTGTGTATATCTTTCAAAACAAATGTGTTTCTGATGAAATTTGATTTTGTGCGATAAAACAATCTCGATGTGTCACAAAAATACTTTCTCAAGTGACATGTCGATTGATTTTCAAATCAATTTCTATCTTTAATCGGTAAGATAGTAACTAAACGATTTACTCTTATCGTGTTGTCTGCTTTGAGACGTTCCGATACAAAGAACAGGCAAGTATGGGAATTCTGATGGTTGCACATTAGATGATCCGATACTTATACTGGAAATCCTGTCAATGAGATTCTTCTTAAGATGAATCTACCTGATCACAGGTCGGTCCTCACGGATCCGGAGGTTACTCCAACCAGACTCGGGCTAATGACAAACCAAATGTTCGCCCACAAGCTTTATTGGTTAACTATTTTATTTCAGGGTCAAGTAAAGATGGAGATGGAGATACCTCGTTCCAGTAGAGTCAATTCACAACCCCATTGTGAGTCCTAAACTAAACAGATCTTTACAGCCTGCTAAGGGTGATAGCCAACTTGTATAAATACAGATTGACATAGAGAAACATGACTCAAGATGAATACAATAGTATATGCGAATCTACACAATAGTATTAAGCAAGAACAATACTAAACTTGCTTTCTATAAATCTGCTATAAAAAAGTGATTACAGGATTACTAACTATGAATATGATTGTATGAGATGAGAACTGTGTGTTTTTCTCTGTGAAGCACTCTAATGCCGTACGGTTTCCTTTTATAGACTAAGGAATAAATCCTAACAGGCTTACAAAAACACGAAAAGATAATACATATCTTTTTTTTTTTTTCCCCATACAATATCACTCATACATATCTCTTAAAACGGTACTAAACTATTTTGTACTAACGGTACTAACTATTCTGAACAGTACTTAACATTTTGTACTTTCAGTACTAACTATAACTAGCGGTACTAAGTATAGAACTAACGGTACTAAGTTAGGAATATATAATTCCCAACAATCCTCCCCTAAATATGATTGTTTAACTTGTTTAACTTCATGTTTCTTTTGATTTATTATCTTCTTGAAGTTCTTGGAGATGTAATCCCAAACACTTTGTCAAATCTTGATCTTGATCTTTATAATCTTTGACATCTTTTGCTATCCTTCTGCAACACGTCTTCAACAACAACATCTTTTCAGCAACAATCCAACTAAGTTGGCTTTGTAGTTTTTGGCAAACTACCAGCCATAAACGATTTGATTTTCCTTTACCAGTAGCCGTTTGCTCTTGATATAGTCAACTCTTTATTTCAAAATATAGGTGAAGTTATACCATACAGTTTTTTGGTAAACTGTCACCATCAACGGAATTGATATTGTCCTTTACAAATACCGTTTGGCTTTGGACTAGCAATGCTTCATTGCCATAACATGGTGCATTGATAAACCATATAGTTTTTAGCAAACTATCAGCTATCAACAGATTTGAGTAGTCTTTACCAAGAACTGTTTGATCTTGGACTAGCCAACTCTTAACCATGAAGCAAGGTGAGTTGAGAACCCTACAATTTTTGGTGAATTGTCAACCATAAATGGATTTGAGAAGTCTTTACCATAAGCCGTTTGCTTATGGACTAGCCAGTTCTTTATGCCATATTAAGCATGTGAACTGATGACTATTTTGTTTGTTGGTGTAATCCAACACTCAACACCCTCTCAATTCCATTTCTTCTTTACTCTTCATTCAGCTGTTGTTTAATGAATCTTATCAAATCTAATGCAACAATACTTTCTATCTCAACTTCTACTCCAAAATCAAGCATCATTTGCAGCAAATCCTTAGAGAGAGGATACCTTCTTTCAACCAATATATGAATGACTGTCCTATCTTCAAGCTCTAATATGTAAATCCCACAAGCTTCATATAATCCTCATAGTGACAATCTCCTAATTTTGTTGATTATTCCAAAGAAAGTTCACCCCCCAAAAAAAAACTTTTTATTTTTTTTGAATCATTTTCTTCTTTTGAGGATTCCATCATTATCTTCAAATCTCCCCAAAGAATCAACTCAATTCCTTCCATTGTGACTTCAAGTACTGCTTCGTCACTAATTCATAACAATGAAAATAAAATCTTGCTTGTCAAAGATATAAAGTACCTCCAATAGATAGTTGAATGCCCTGAAGTTCCCATTGGCTCTGTAAATAACAAGATAGTCTCCATCTGGTGATGATACCTTGTTCAACCTTGTAATAACAGATTTTCTCTCCATTATTTCACTATCTATGGTACCTTCAAATGTAACAATCTTTAGACACTTTATGTGCTCATCATCACTATCAACATCTGATTGTGGTCTTTTCCTTTTCCTAGCAAGCATCTTCATATGACCACCCTTCTCTTCTTTGTACCCTGCTCTGTCACATCTACCTTAGCAGGTACTTTTTTTTGTTTTTTTTTTACTGTGTCATTCTTCTTTGGATTTTTCTTTAGCAACCTTCTTAATCTCTTCTTTTTAAGATCTTTGCTCCTATCATTCATTCCTTGATCTTTCTTTCATCCTCAGTGGAACCAACACAGTGAAACTTTCATCAAACCTTTTCACTTTCTCATATAAAGCTTGTATTTCTTCAAAAGTTTTATTCTTCAGGTCTGAGTGTTTCTTGTTTTCAACATGTTTCAAGTAAGTCATCGTCTGACTCCTAAGTTGGGTTCTTGTAGGAGGTCTATTCCTTATTGCAATAGCTCTTTGTTCTACAAGAAACCTTCTTTGAGCTGCAATTGTATCATGAAGGAATTTTTCTCTCTCTTCCATGGTAAACTGCTCTCTCTCTTGTTCTTAAAGCCTTAATGCTAGAAGTCTATCAGCTTCCATTCTTGCTTTGATGTCATCAAAGTCTTGTATAAGAGCAGCATTTGTAGCTTCTTCTTCAGCTAATCTTTTCCTTTCTTCTTCTGTTTACCAATCCTCTTATATCTTTCTTGCAATCTCCTCATAAATGAGTCAGCATCTTAAACTTCTTTCATTTTCATTGATGTCTTTTGATTTCATATCAAATCATCCTCTTATCTTTTTCTTGCCCTTGTCTTTGGGATCAATCTTTGGAAGAGATTTTAAAGTTAAGAGAGATTTTGTTGAAGTAAGCCTTGGTCTTTCAATATTCTCTACATCCTTCAGTTCAACTCCTTTCTCCTTTTCTCTTGAAACTGCTTTGGCTTGGCTCATGTTGAGAAGAACTTGAGCAATAGTTTCATCATCTCCAAAAGTTGTAGGAGTAGGTGTTGGAGTTGTTGGAGTAGCACTTCTTCCTTCAGTACCTTCATCTGGTCTATCGGTACTATCTTTTTCCTTGTCGGTACTATCTTTTTCCTTGTCGGTACTAACTTTTTCCTTGTCGGTACTAACTTTTTCCTTGTCAGTACCTAGTGCATCATCAGTACTAACTTCCTTTTCTTCCCTTTCTTTCTCTTCATGCACCATAAATCTTGTCCTCCCCATATCTTGAGCATTCTCAGTATCCATATAATCCAACGTATCATCAGCAAGCTCATCAAACAATGGATCTTTATGGACTAAAGGTTCAGCTTTGGCAGGTTTCCTTCCCTGTTTAGATACAGACTCCTTTTGCATCCACTGTTTCTTCAAGGACTTCTTTCCCGCCAATCTTTGCTTCAAGGAGACACTCTTTACCCAAGCTTTGTGGTGTGCAATAACAGGTTTGGCTTTCTTCTTAAGCTTCTTGATCTGTGCCTTCAATTGTTTAATCTGTTTGGCTTGATCTGTAACCTGTGAACATAAAGAGATACAAAGATCATATACACTTTGGAGTGTCATGTCACCCTCATTCCCTGAAAGGATTTATCATTAATGACCTGACCTCTATGAATTCACACGCAGAACTCTCTGGAATGGAATCAGGAATATGAGTAGTAGGTGAAGGTCTAGGTGATGGGTCAGACTGAGGCTCAACATGAACTTCACTTGGGTGAGGAGGAGAGGGTGTAAGTTGTGGTTCAGATGGTCTTTCTGATTGTTCACCACATCCTCTATTGGTTGACAACATGTTAAAAACAGAGTGTGACTTTCCCTGAAAAATGTTTACCCTTTTTAACCATAAAGGAGAAAACTTTACTTGTCAAAGCATTAACAGGAAAATGGTCTAAAGGCACGGGCACACTCTTTAGCTGTGTATCCAAAAAGACTAAAATAAAACGTGGATACATAACAAACTTTTTCTTTGCATCTAAGTGTCTAAGCATACCATCAAAAATTAATTTAGAAAAATTATATTTCTAATTAGAGGTTAAGCAAATTACTGCAGTGGCAATATTAGTGGGAATTTGATCCCAAGAGGTGCTTTTTGAACTAATACAATGATTCATTGTATGAAAAAGAATCTCCAATGGGGTAAAACAAAGCTTAGTTAAATGTTTAAAAACCATAAATCCCCCTCATAACCCATGAGCTGAATAGCATCAAATATAGGCTGATTCGGTAGAGAATCTATCCCATCGGCATCATCAGAAAGAAGATCACTTCTTATTGATGCTTCAGAGATAGACACAGGCTTGCCAGCTACTTTGGCAGTAATATACCTAACATTGTTGATTATTTTGGATTTAGCAGACATCCAAAACTGTTCAACAAATGTAGTAGAGACTACTGGACTTACAGTGAGAGCATTATGAATGGAGCTTCGCGCAAGAAAGTCAATAATCTCATGAAACTCTGCATTTCATCAAGTTTTCTCTAAGAGGCAACCATAAGTAATTTAGGGCACGATTCAAGAACAGCCATGATTGGAGATCATCGGTGAGTAAGAGATTAGGGTTTGAATGAAGGAAAGTAAGTGATAAAGATTACGTTAGTGAACTGTGTGCAATAAGATGGGTTTATATAGGTTTAAAACACAAACCTAAGGATAAAGAAACCGTTACACTTACACTTCAAACCCTTGGCGGTATTTTCTTCAACGTCTCTATAGCGGTACTATCTTTGCCCAACGGTACTAACTTTGCACTGTCGGTACTAACTATTGTCAAACAAAGAATGAACAATTTTTGGCAACAGCAGTGCTTCAGTACCATCTATAGCTCTTCCCAATGACTCTCTAAAACACAAATTACTTCTTGAAATTCGTCACTTATGGTTAAGATGCTTCTGCACACTGAACACTTCATACAAACTGTACAACACAGCCATGTGCCTCCCCTTAACTAATGCAGCTTATGGATTGACCATTCCAATAGTAACAACCAAGAATTTGAACCTGCTAACATCAAATGCCTTGGTTAGAAGATCAGCTACATTGGCATCAGTGTGTATTTTGAGCACCTGGATAAGTTTCTTCTCATAAGCATCCCTAATGAAGTGGTGCCTAATTGCAATATGCTTTGTTTTGGAGTGATATACTGGATTCTTTGTAGAACCAAAAATAATATCATCCACATAAACTTGCACTAACATGATATTATTTTTGTCCTTCTTGATGAAAAGAGTCTTGTCAATAGTTCCTCTTCTGTATCCACTTTTCAACAAGAAAGTAGATAAAGTAGCATACCAGGCTCTAGGGGCTTGGTGTAAACCATAGAGAGCTTTCACTACTTTGTAGACCTTCTTAGGATACTCAGGATCTATAAAACCTGGAGGTTGAGACACATAGACCTCCTTATCAATTTTCCCATACAGGAAGGCACTTTTTACATCCATTTGATAGACTATGAATCCCATGTAAGAGGCAAAGGCTAAAAAGATCCTAATGGCTTCAATCCTGGCCACAGGAGCAAAAACCTCATCATAATCTATCCCTTCCTCTTGCCTATGTCCCTGAGCAACTAACCTTGCCTTATTTTGAACCACAACACCTCTCTCATCCTTCTTATTTCTGTAAACCTATTTTGTTCCAATTGCCTTCTTCCCATAAGGCAAATCTACAAGAATCCAAACTTTCTGAATCTTGAATTGCAACAGTTCTTCCTGCATAGCATCAACCCAACTTTCATCTTCAAGTGCTTCAGAGATCTTCTTGGGTTCATTTTGAGACAAGAAACAAGCAAATAAACAATGCTGGAAGTCCTTATGATTATTTCTCCTTTGCTTTTGAATATAACTTATAAAAGCATGGGCTCCAAAACTTTTGGTCAGTTTGCTTCTTGTTTGAACTGCTGATTGTGGATCTCCAAGAATTAGAGTTGAAGGGTGAATAGAGTTAATCCTTTGATGTTGAATACGGACTGACATATAGCAAACAGGTTCTAAATTTGTGAAGTCAGCCACTGCACCCTCATCATCATAAGATGAATTGGTAAAAATACCATCAGTAGGATTGTCATAAATTTCCTCAAGTGCAGGTATTTCTAAATCATCTTGGTCAGTATTAGTTAGATCAGTGAAGGATAGTCCACCATAAGGACTGGCAGTACTAACTGGTGTGCTAGAAGTATTAACTATGTTAGTACTGCTAGCTTTAGCAGCTCCTGCTTGTAGAAGCAAATCCTCAGTTATCTTAGGCAAACTCATTTCCTGAGAGCTTCCAGCTGCATCATTTGCATCCGGTTCTTACCTTTAAGTCTTTCAGCTCATCCAAAAAGGACCTGCTTATCTACTTGCATGAAGTCAGGATGCTTGGGTTAGGGATTCATCACCTGCATTATGTGCTTTTGAGCTCTGACATGAAATATATAAGAAGACCATATTGGCTGGTCAAAGTGGTCCTGAGCAGATTCAGCTTCTATTTTAGAATCACATCATTAATATTTACCTTTTGAAACCTGCATTTGAATAGCTTCTTGTGGATTTTTGAGGATTGGAACCTGCATGATTGTTAGCTGATTCTCAATATATCTTACATGTTGATAATTCAAATTTGAACCCAGTTAAATAATCAAGATCAAACAGCCAAGTTGGTCCTTTTCCTGCAACATTTGGTTTATTTTCTAAAAAGGTTATGTGCAGGTTTTCTTCAACTCTCTTGGTTTCTAAATTGTATACCCTAAAAGCTTTGCTTTGTAGAGAATACCCAACTAAGAACCCTTCATAAGATTTCCCATCAAACTTGCCCAGGTGGTCAATGGTATTCAAGATGGCCACAACGGCACACAAAAAGGACATAATAGCTTATGATTTAGTAGTTTTACCAGTTATAAGTTCTAAAGGTTCTTATTTTTAGGCTTGGTCACTAATACCCTTTTAAGGACATAACAAGCAGTACTAACTGATTCAGCTCAAAAAGTGTTAGGTAAAAATGAATCTGCTAGCATAGTTCTAGCAGCCTCAATAAGGGTCCTGTTCTTTCTTTTAGCAACTCCATTTTGTTATGGAGTTATGGCATTACTGTATTCCCTCTTGATCACTTTTGACCCACAGAATTCAATAAAATCCATGTTCTTAAATTCTGTACCATTATCACAGTCTAATATTTTTTAAAAACTTTCTTGATTTAATAAGTTCTCAATTTGTCTTATAAGTCCTTAAGGATTCATCTAGTTTCATCCTTAGTTCCTAAGAAGACCACCCAACAAAACCAGCTAAAATCATCAGTGATACCAGGCAATAATTCTTATGGTTTAAGTCTCCTTACAGATGTAGGTCAAGACAAATCCAAGTTCAAAGCAGTAAGGCCTGACTAATAAGCTCACGTGATTTGGCCTCAGCAGGCCTTGTGTTGCTTTCCTTTCTGACCAGCAACACAGAGTTGGTCATTTAAAAATCTTTTGAAAGGTAAACTCTTACAAGGTTTCCCTTCACAAGTTTGTGTTAAGTTTTAACGTTAAACAATGACCCCATCCTCTGTATGCCATTTGTTTGATTCATCAATTGTTTCCTTTGCAATTAAACAGGCTAAACCTCCAGAAGGAACAAGGTTCTCTAAATTGAAACTTTACATATTGTTTTGTCTGGGGATTCTAAGTAAGACTTGATTTGCATCAGGTAACTTAAATTCAGGAGACAAAAACAAGGACATTCATAGTCCAGTGCAAAGACTTTGTTTCTTCTTGTCACAGATTTGTGACACGGAAAAAAGATTGAAATGTTGTAGTTCTTTCACAAAGCACACATCCTCAAAATCTAACTTTCCTATTTTTATTTTACCTTTACCGGTTATGTAACCTTTACTTCCTCCAAAAGCAACAGGGCCACCATTAAAGTCTTGATATTCAGTAAGGTAGGCCTTGTTTCCAGTCATGTGCCTGGAACATCCACTATCAACAATCCCTTTGTTCTGTAAAGTAGTTGTGGGAGGTATCTGTATGGATATCCTGCACATGAAATAAAAGAGATAAGATTCTCTTAAGGGACCCCATAGCCTTTGGGCTGAGTCTGCCTAGTGGATCTTTGAAAGTAGCACAATCTCTAGGTCTTGATCCACCATTGTATTTGGAGATTTTGTGCCAGTAATGTCTTTTTGGTCTCCAATTACAACCTGCTGAGGGCTTAATAGCAGTTTTCCTTTTTCCACCAACAGCACTAACTGCATTTACCTCAGCAGTATTAACTTTTTGATATGAAAATTTTGTTCTAAGTGTTGTTGTTCTATTCAATGACTTTTTAAAAGGTGAAACGGATTTATGAAAATCACCCTTTGGTCTAGCATTATTCACAATAGGCTTAACAGTATTAACTTTCATAGCAGCATTAGTTGGTACTGCCTGTCTGTTAAGGTTATGCCTAGCAGTACTGACATTATTAGTACCGCTAGCTCTATCAGTATTAACTAGAATTTTGCCAGTTCTAGTTAGTATTGTTGTAGGAACAAATTGGTTTTTATGATTTACTCTTTGCACATTGTTCCAAATTGGCCTTATCTCCCTTTGACTAGAATTCATTTTCATCCTATTGTTTAACTCAGCTTGTTTAGCCATCCTCTTTTCATGAAAATCATAATCTCTGATAAGATGACTAAGACTTTCACATACAAAACATGCTCTTGCAGTAAACCCATATACCGACCCTTTCTTGTCAACTTTAGGATTTTTACAATTTGTGAATTGATTCTTAACAGTTTCCCTAGGAGTTTTTACTTGCTTATTAGTACTAGCAAAACTAGGTTGTTCCTGTTCTTTTGTAGGTTGAGACACATGTTCATCTTCACTATCTGATTCATACTCCTCAATTATAGGAGCATCAGACCAAACCTTAGGTTGATTTACTACTTTGGGTTCATTTACAGTTGGTTCAGGCAAAGATTCATGTGTTTCAACACTACAATCTGATTCACAAGTATCAAAGTCACTGGTTTGGGTTTCAACTTCACTAGGTTGAGACAGTTTTGGACCATATGTAAATTGAGAGTAATTTATTTCTACATCAGGTCCAGATGGCATGTAATTCCCTGTCATGGGTGGGGGTACAGCATGCATTCAAACCTATCATACAAAGGTTGTTTTTCTAACTCACTTTCCTTATTCATAAAAACACTTTGTAAAACTTCATTTTCATAACTCAAAATGCCATAATATATGTGATCCCATACCCAAGCCCAAATTTATCATTAGCACTCATTTGGGTATTAAGCAGTTTACCAAGATTTTTAGAAGAGTTGTGCCATTTTTCTACTTTAGCTTTTAAATCTTTTTTTTCTTTTTGAGCTTCTGCCAACAGTTTCTTATGGTATGTTAGGACATCAGTTTTATCATCTAAGTCCTTTTTTCAAAAACCTTATCTGTTCTTCATACCAACATTGACCTTTGATGAGGGCAACTAATTGTGCTTCAATCTTTTCTTAGACCTTGAGTATATGCCTTTATTTCTAATGCTTGCATCACAAAGTTGTTCTCTCTGTGCAATCATATAGTTTTTTTTAGTTAGCATAAGACATCTTATACTCATTTGAACAGGAATTAACTCTGTGCCTGAGCCTAAGCTGTGTGCAAGCCATCAAAGCATAATCTTCTTCTTCTTCTGAGTGACCTGTCCAC